>JAUELO010000273.1:9230838-9244448 GCA_032357855.1 Amphibolips quercusostensackenii | reverse complement strand
TCAGAATCATCAGTGACCTTATGCAGCCAACTAAATTATATATTGTTGGATGTAGTTGGCTACAATGCTAAAAATTTTAAAAAATGTATCCTTTTCTTTTTAAACACTATAGTCAAGTGTCAATTTAGCTCCAGTTCATAATTGATAAACAAAGCATCGTAGTTCAGAATCATTAGCAATATTTTGTAGCAAACTAAATTATATTTTGTTAAATATAGTTGGCTACAGTAGTAAAAATTAAGAAAACGTATCCTTTTTTTTCTTCAAACATTATAGTTAAGTGTCAACTCAGTTAAAGTTTATAACTAATAAAGAAAGCATCATAGTTCAGAATCATCAGTGACCTTATGCAGCCAACTAAATTATATATTGTTGGATGTAGTTGGCTACAATGCTAAAAATTTAAAAACATGTATCCTTTTCTTTTTTCAAACACTATAGTCAAGTGTCAATTTAGCTCCAGTTCATAACTGATAAACAAAGCATAGTAGTTCAGAATCATCAGCAATCTTTTGTAGCAAACTAAATTATATTTTGTTAAATATAGTTGGCTACAGTAATAAAAATTAAAAAAATGTATTCTTTTTTTTCGTTAAACATTATAGTCAAGTGTCAACTCAGCCAAAGTTTATAACTGATAAAGAAAACATCATAGTTCAGAATCATTAGTGACCTTATGTAGCCAACTGAATTATATATTGTTGGATGTAGTTGGCTACAATGCTAAAAATTTTAAAAAATGTATCCTTTTCTTTTTTCAAACACTATAGTCAAGTGTCCACTTAGCCATAGTTTATAATTGATAACCAAAGCATCGTCATTCAAAGTCATCGGTAACCTATTGTAGCCATTTAAATTCTTGATACAACCATACCTAATACGTTGTCAAACAAAATTTGTTTTTCAATAAAAAACAAATTTAAATAAAAAGTGTCGGATTAGCCCCACTCTCCTTATGAAATAATTTAAACTCAATTTTGAAACTGAAGTTTTGCGGCCACCCTGATAATTCAAAACTGATTTTTAATTTGCTAGAGTATTTTATCATCATCAGTTGTAACATATTTGCTGTTTTGAAAGCGTTCGTATGTACATCCATTTACGATTGGGCAACATCGTTAGGAAGGAACTGATTTCAATACAGAGTCAGGAATACATTGCACAGCGTGGCTGCAGCGATTTGCGGTGATTGGATTAGGTTTCCCTAATTGCCCGAGTGGTAGGAACGGAACGCAAGAAATTCGAGAAATGCTGCTGCATGTGCTACAGAAAACGATATCCGAAACCTAAAATTTGCAACGCAAATCTATCGAAACAAAGTCAAATAACGTGGTTTTATTTTGTTTTCTTTGGCTCACAAAGTTGTTACATGATGTTACGGAAGTTTTGACAGAATATTGTTTAATTCATAGATTTGAAGCAGTCTTGCAGATAATTCAATCATCGCATTAATATGCTTCACCAATTTATGTCCGAACCAAACGTATATTTAAAACAAAGCTTTTCATCAGGTATTTGTGAATTTCCATAAAATTGAAATGAATGAATTTCAAGGAATTAAAGGAAAACCAGAAGAATTTGATAAAATTTATTTTAAAAAATGTGAATTGAAAAAAAATCCAAATGACTAGAGGAAATTTTGAAATATAAAAAAAATTGATTGAATTCAGTAAATTTGTAATGGGCTTAAAACAATTTAATGAAATTCAAAAGCATGTTATGAAATGCCTGAATTTAAAAGAATTCAAGTAAATTAAATGCATTTAAGAAAATTTTTGAGAATTTAAAAGAAAAATTCGATGAAATTCATAAAAATTTATTGTAAGATTCAAAACATTCAAATGAATTGCAAACAATTCCGAAATGTGAAAAAACTTTCATAAATTCAGTAAATTTGAATAGGCTTAGAAAAATTCAAAGGAATTTAAAGAATTTCATTTGAATTCCAAAAAAATTTCAAATCTCTTTGAATCTTTGAAACCCTAACAATTTATAACCAAAAAAGTGACTAATGACTACAAAATAATTCAAGTTAAATTCAAATAAATTAGAAAAAATTTTAAAAATCATGAAAATTCCACGAATTTCCGTAAGATTTAAATGAATTTAGAGACATTTAAAAGAAACGAAAAGAATTCGATGAAATTCATAAAAATTAAGTGTGAATTAAAAAAAATTCAAATGAATTGAAAATAATTTAAAAATATGGGCAAAAATTTATTAAATTCAGTAAATATGAAATAAGATCAAAAAATCAAAGGAGTTCAAAGGAATTAAAAAGAATTCAGGGTGAATTATCAAAAATTCAAATCTCTTCAAATTTTTAAAACCCTACTAACTTCTTACCCAAGAAGTGACTAGTGACTATTAAACAATTATAGTTAAATTCAAAAAATGAATTAGAAAAAATGGTTAAAATGGAGAAATTTTTATTGATTTTAAGTCTCACTAAATTACTGAAATTGAGTAATAATTCCATAAAATCTCTGAAAATGCATTAACATATTTAAAATTCTTTAAAATCTTTTAAAATACCTTTAAAACTTTTAAAGCTTTTAAAAATTCCTTAGATTTTTTTCTAAATACCCTAAAATGTTTAAAATTCTTTGGAACCTTTTCAAATAAAGTAAAATACCCTAAACTAAAATACCCTAAAATATATATTTTTTAACACTTTAAAATATTTTTAAATACCTTAAAAATATTTGTAAGAACATACGAATCATTTGGAATTTAAAAAAATATTCTAACATTTTTAAATCTTTTAAAAAATCCTTGGAATCTTCAAAAATAACCTAAAAATTTTAAATCTCTTAAAATTTTTCAAAGCTCTTGAAAAGAGCTTGGAATTTTTGTTTAAATACCCTGAAATAATTCAAATTCTTTATAATCCCATTAAATTAATGAAAGCAATTAAAAATTCATTGGTATTTTTTTTTCTTAGTTTCCTAAAATATTCTAAATCTTTTCATATTTTTTAAAATCCATGGAAACTTTTTAAAACTCTTGTGAAGTCCATGGAATTTTTTTAAATACCGTAACATATTTAAATTTCTGTGAAAATTTTTAAGGCTCTTGAAAATTCTTCGCCATTTTTTCAAGACCGTGAAATTTTTGAAGAAACATTAGAAAAACTCTTGAAATTTTTTTTAACCTCTTGAAATTCCTTGGAATTTTAAAAAGTACCCTAAAATATTTGAATTTCTTTAAAACTTTTTTAAGCTCTTGAAAATCCCATAGGTTTTTTTAAAATCACCTAAAATACTTGGAATCCTTCAGAATTTTTTCAAATTATTAAATCTTCCCTTAAAATTATTAAGATTCTTCAAGATCAGGTGGAGTCCCTTGAAAATCCCTTGTAATTTTAAAAAATACCCTAGAATTTTTGAATTCATTCGAAATTTTTATAGGCTCATGAAATTTTCATGGAGTTTTTTGAAATGCCCTAAAATCTTTAAAATCCTTGGGGATCACTTCAAATTAATAAAATCATTAAAAAATTCCTCGGAATATTTTTAAATATCCCAGAAAATGTATAGAAGCATATTAAGAACCTCTGAAATTCTTAAAATAATTCAAATCATTTAAAATTATTTGAAGTACCTCAAAATTACCTTTAAATTTTGAAAGTACCCTAATATGTTTCAAATTCTTTAAAACTTTTTAAAGCTCTCAAAACTTCTTTGCAATTTTTTCAAACACCCCAAAATCTTTCAAAAATTTTAAAATACAGTTAAGCCTGGATTTCTCGTAGCTTTTGGGACTGACGGTGGCACCTAGAGGGGTCCATCGAACGTAAACAGTCAGGGGCGTATGAAAGTAAAACTTCCTAGTGGATTTTTTGCGTGGTAAAAAATATATTGAAAATCTTTTTTTTCGATACAGAGACAAGGTTAAACTGAATATTTAACCGAAATGAGGAGAAAAGTTTGCTATTACACGTGAAAATAAATGTTTTTCCTGTTTACGTACTTAAAACGTTTGCGGACCTTAGAATTTGTTTGAAGCTCTTGAAAATCCCTTGGAATTTTAAATAATACCCTAAAATCTTTAAAATTCTTTATAATCCCTTTAGAATTTGGAAATCTATAAAAAATATCTCCCAACATTTTAAAATCCCTTAAAATATTTCAAAAGAAGTGAGGGAAAACGGGCAAGAGTTTGGAAATGAGAAGTAGGGAAAATAAGGAGAGATAAAGTAAAGGGGAAATGAACGGAGAAAAAGTGGAGTAAATGAGAGGAGGGAAAAGTAGAAGAACTAAGGGAAAATGAGAGAAGGGTCAGTAGAAAGAGCAAGCGAAAGTAAAAAAAGAGAGGGAAGTATGGAGAAATAGGGGTAATGATTAATGTAGGGTACTGAGGATGAGTAAGGGAGGGAAAGTGATGGCTGTAGAAGAAGAGTAGGAAAAAGGGAGGGTTAGGTGGGGATGTCAGGAGAGGGGGAAACAGAGAAGGAAGAAGAAGGTAAAGCGAATTGTCAAGTAAGGGGAGGGGAAGAAGGGGTCTTGAGGGAGGGATAATAGGGGAGGAGAGGGGGCATTTAGGGTAGCAGGGGAGGGAAAGTATAAGAGGGGAAGGTTTCAACGATAGCACAGTGCCTACTATTACTAATTTATTTTTTCTATTGTCATTGGTCAGACAGAAAAAGATTGCATGGATCTGGTGCTCAATATTGATCAAATAATTTAAAGCTCACTTTTCAACAGCAAACATTAAAGAAAACCAGATCCTAAGTGGCACTGACGAAAGTGCTTTCTAACTACACCCAGGGGAGTGATGCAACTCGGATCAAGCAAGAAATATCTTTTCTACCAAAAAAGACGAATTTTCGACAAAAAAAATGAATTTTTAAGAACATTAAATGATTTTCAACAAAATAATTAAATTTTCAACAAAATAGTTGAATTTTTGACCAAATATCTAAATTTTCACCCTAAAAAGAGAAATTTTTAACCTGGAAGATTAATTTTCTACAAAAAAAAAAATGAATTATTAATAAAATACATGTAGTTTTAACCATAAATGAAAAAGTTTGGTTTTTGAGTTTAGAAAATTAATTTTTAACAAAAAAGACTAAATTCCAACAAAGATAAATTCAACGAAAAAAAAACGAATTTTTAAGAAAACTGTTGAATTTTTGTCAACTGTTCAATTTTCGTCCACAAAAAAAATGAATTTTCAACCAAAAAAAAAATTAGGAAAATGGTCAAATTTTCAATATAAAACCCCCAACCAGAGAAAAAGATTGATTTCTAACATAAAAATTAATTTTTAACCTTCAAGGGTGTTCTTTCAACCTTGAAGATTAATTTTTCACCAAAAGCGAATTTTCAACAATATACTTGTATTTTTAACCAAAAATGGCATAAATAAATTTTCAGTTTAAAAAATTAATTTTCAACAAAGGTAAACAAAAAAAAAGAAGAAGAATTTTCAAGAAAATAGTTGAATCCTCAACAGCAAAAATTCATTTTTAACAAAAAAGATTAATTTTATATCCAAAAAGACAAATTTTTAACAAATACAAGAATTTTCGACCAAAAAAATATTCTCTACCAAAAAAGATGAATTTTAAATTAAAAAGTAGAATTTCCAATTTAAAAAAATAATTAAAATGCAACCAAAAAATATTAAATTTTTAACCAAAAAGCATAATTTTTTTAAAAAATAAGCAGATTTCAAAAAAAAATCAAATTTTTAACAAAACAGTTAGATTTTCAACCAACTATCTGAATTTGAACAAAGAAGATCAATTTTCAACCCAAAAAGATAAATTAAAAAAAAAAACATAAATTTTTTACCAAATAGTTTAATTTTTAACTAATAAAAGATCAATTTTTAACCAAAAATAGATAAATTTTCCGTTAAAAAAATCTATTTTCAACTAAAAAAAAAACAATTTCGAATTGAATACTTGAATTTTCAACCAAATAGATACATTTTATAAGATAATTAATTTTATACCAAAAAAATTTTTTTTTTAGTTAAATAATATTCAACCAAATAGTTAAATTTTTAAATAAATAGTACAATTTTTGACAAAATATTTGCATTTTTCAAGTCTAAAAAAAATCACTGTTCAACCGAAAATTTCCATCCTGAAAATATGAATTTTCAACAACTACAAATTCAAGTTTCGACTCAATAACTTAACTTTATACCAAACTGTTGAATTTTTGATCTAAAACAACGAATTAAAAAAAAAACAGTTAAATTTTCAAATAAAATGGTAAACCTTCCACCAAAAAAAAGAATTTTTCACAAATTATTTTAATCTTCAACCAGCAGTTTTATTTTGGACCTAAAATTATTAATTTTCGACAAAACATGTGATAGTTGATATTTCAACCAAAAAATATTCTAATTCCAAATCACAAACTTACGACCAAAAATTTTATTAGTTAACCAAGAAGGTTAATTTTCTACCAAAAAAAGACGAATTTTCAACAAAATAAATAAATTTTTTACAAAAAAATAAATTTTTGCAAA
Source organism: Amphibolips quercusostensackenii (assembly GCA_032357855.1). Taxonomy (NCBI): domain Eukaryota; kingdom Metazoa; phylum Arthropoda; class Insecta; order Hymenoptera; family Cynipidae; genus Amphibolips; species Amphibolips quercusostensackenii. Next base: position 9,237,959 of record JAUELO010000273.1, on the reverse strand, counting down.
AAATTGCACTTTTAACAAAATAATCACATTTTAAACCAAATTTCAATGTTTATTTTTATTTATCAATGCTTTACAATTTTTCAATAATTCAATTCATACAATGAAAAACAGATAATAAGCACTTTAAAGCTCAAGCATTATTGATGCTTTTTGGCTCCACTCATGCCCTTTTAAATATGCAACAATGCATAGCGCAGAACGCAATTGTCACGTAACATGTGCAGTACCAACCAAGAGAAGATTTTTGCACGCACTACGTGGACATTTTATATTTTTAGAAGAATATTCACATTACATTTACTTCTAAAAAATAGAGGAAGAAATTATTCTTCCTAGAGGGATTATTCAGGGCACGAAATAGTGCAAATTTTTCTCGAGGTGAAATATTCCCATTTAAAAAAAATTGACTTAGAAACTTCTAACCTGACTTGTAAAAAAGTGGCGACTTTGTCCTTCAACGCGACAACACACCTCTCCAGGCATCGCAGCTTATTCAAAAATTTCTGGTGAAGCGCCAGAAATTGCACAAACACGCTGCACAACTTCGGCAGCCCTTACACATTCCTGACCTGCCTCCCTGTGATTTCTAGATATTTATTAAATTAAAGTATTTTTTTACTTTTGTAGGAAATTAATCTTTTCGGTTGAAAAATCAACTCGTTAATTGGAAATTAATTTTTTTGTGGAAGATTCATCATTTTCGTTGAAAATGCATATCTTTAGTTGAAAATGCATATCTTTAGTTAAAAATTTAACTAGATTTCTGAGAGTTTTTTTTGTTCAATAATTCATTTTCGGTACCAAAGATGTATTTTCCATGTTTGGTTGAAAATGTATCCTTTCAGTTTGAAACTTTGTCTTTTGTTGTAAAAAAATAATCTTCAAGTAAAAATTTATTTGTTTTTGTTCAAAATTTAATTGTATAATAAAAAATTGATCCACTTTAGTTGAGGATTCAACTATTTTGTTTAAAATTAGTTTTCCATGGCAAAATTTAACTGTTTTTTACATAAAATACAAATATTTTTATGTTAAAATGTTCGCTATTACATATTTCGATAAAAACTGATATTTTGCTGTTGAAAAATGAAATTCGTTCAAAGACAAAATACTTTGAAAAAATTGAATTTTTTTGGCTAAAAATTCATCGATTTTGTTGAAAACTTATCTAATTGGGTAGATAATTACTCTTGTTTGTTGAAGATCTATCTTTTTGGGTAACTATTTTGTTGAGAATAAAAATTTGTATTCAAAATTACACTAGTTAGTTGCAACTTGAATTTCTTCGTTAAAAATTCATCGCAGATTATTCAGAAACTTCTGGCGGAAAATTTATTTTTATTTGTTTAAACTTAACTAGGGTAGATGGAAATTTAGACTTTAATAAAAATTTATTATTTTAATTTATAATTTATTATTTAAGTTGAAAATTAATTTGGTTGGTTAAAAATAATCTTTTCAAGTAGAAAATTTAACTTTTTGCATAAAAAATCATGTATTTTCTTGGCAATCAATCTTTTTTGGTAAAAAAATGATATTTTTGTCAAAAAATTATTGAAAAAAGAATTCAACTATTTTCTTGAAAATTTTGTTTTGTTTTGTTGTAAATTAATTTGTTCAGTAAAAATTCAACTTTTTTGGTTGGAAATTCTTTTATTTTATTAGAAATGTGTCTTCGCTGATTAAAAGTTGAGCTAATTTGTTGAAAATTCATTCTTTATTGAATAATTATCATTTGAATTATAATTTCACCTTTTTGGCTGAAAAATTAAATATTTCTTGAAAAATCGTTTTCTTATTTGTAGAAAATCAATTTTTTCAACTAAAAATTCAACTGTTTCATTTTTGATTGAAAAGTGCCCCTTTTAGATAAAAGCTCAACCCGCTTAAAGCGTAAGAGAAGTTCTTCACTTACGCTTGAAGCGTGCGCGAAGTAGATCTGTCAATTCTTCGCACACGGCTAATAGTGATAGTAATTATGAAGATAATATATTTTGACCTAAAAAATAAACTTGACTCTTAAACCTTTTGTTAAATTAAAAATATTAAATAAATAAATCAGTTTGTTATTATGAATGATAATAGCATTATTATACGACACGAGCTTTTATGCGCAGATATATTGCCCTGAAGATACTGTGGATACTAGATATGTCACGCAGCACAGGAGCTAAACGAGGATATCTATGTGAAACACTGTCGAGATAACAGGCCACAAACACATCTGTATTCAGGTAGGTGCGTTTGTTTCACCCTCCTGCCCTCCCCACCCACCCTGTCCAATCAACCAATCGCATGCCATTTACCCAAACCAGCACCACACGGAGAAAAAGTTTTGGGTTCGTTCCGCAGTATCGCTCCTACACAAGTCGCGTATCAACCTTTCCAGCAATCACTCCAGGCGAAGAGCTTCAAGAAGTCATCAAAATAGTTAAATTTGAAACCAAAGAGTTAAATTTTTACCAAGAAGGTTAATTTTCTGCCATTCAAGACGAATTTTGAACGAAATACATAAATTTTCTAAAAAATAGTTAAATTTTTATCTACCCAAATTAAAAAGTGACCCTGGTTTTGGCTGGCGACTAAAAAGCGACTGAAAAGCGGCGACTCAAGGTTTTAACAAGACAATACACCTGCCCGTCAATCGCAGCTTATTCAGAAATTGCTGGTGAAGCGCCAGAAATTGCACAAACACCTTCCGCAACTTTATTAGCCGTGGGCTGTTTCCCAAATTGAAGTATCCTTTTAAAGGAAATCGATCTTAAGAAGTAGATGAAATAAACAAAATTCGACGAAGCAGCTGTTAGCTAATCTGAAAGGTGATTGTGAACGTTCAACCTTCAACCAAACACTCAAGTTTTTAATAAAAAAGATAAATTTTCTATAGAAAAAGTGTAACTTACAACAAAATACATAAATTTTTGACAAAACTATTGAACTTTCAATTAAAAATAATAAATTTTTAACCAGATACAGGAAAAGTGCAATTTTCAGTTCAAAAAATGAATTCTAAACCAAAAAAGTACGAACTTTGAACTAAATAGTTAAAATCTACGACGAATTCTTGAAAAAAGATAAAGAGAGAATAAGAGGAAAAAGTCTGAAACCATCGTTATGATTCGAAAAGTGTATGGTGATGCGTCTACAAGCTCTACTCAAGTTAAAGACTGGATCCTTCAACACGACAATACACCTGCCCATCAATCGCAGCTTATTCAGAAATTTCTGGTGAAGCGCCAGAAATTGCACAAACACCTTCTGCAACTTTATCATTCGTGGGCTGTTTCTCAAATCAAAGCATCCTTTCTAAGGAAAACGATCTAGAAACGTAGAGGAAATAAACAGAATTCGACGAAGCAGCTGTTAGCTAATCCAAAAGGTGATTGTGAACGTTTAACCTTCAACCAAACACTTAAGTTTTCAATCAAAAACATAAATTTTCTATAGCAAAAGTGTAACTTACAACAATATACATACATTTTTAACCAAACTATTGAATTTTTCATTAAAAATAATAAATTTTCAACCAGATACAGGAAAAGTGCAATTTTCAGTTCAAAAAATGAATTCTTAACCAAAAAAGTACGAATTTTGAACTAAATAGTTAAATCTACGTCCAATAAAGTGAATGTTGATCAAATTAAACTTTAAACTAAATAACAGGATTTCTTATCAAGAGACGAATTCTTGAAAAAAGAATAAAGAAGGGATAAGAAGGAAAAGTCTGAAACCATCGTTATGATTCGAAAAGTGTATGGTGATGCGTCTACAAGCGCTACTCAAGTTTAAGACTGGATCCTTCAACACGACAATACACTTATCGCATATATTTATCGCAGCTCATTCAGAAATTTCTGGTGAAGCGCCAGAAATTGCACAATCACCTTGCACAACTTTTTCAGCCGTGGGCTGTTTGCCAAATGGAAGTATCATCTCAAAAGAAAACGATTTCAAAACGTAGAGGAAAGGACATAAAATTTGCGACAAAATTTCCTTATTAGTCACTCGTCCCTCCAAGTCCATGTAATATGGTAAAAATTACCCCAAACATTTTCTCCGTGCAAAATCATCACGTTCTGACGCCCTCTTGATAAGAAGCGCCTTATTAAACTGAAAGCACACCTATTCGCACGCTTAAATTTGCATTCACCTCGGAGAGGGAAGAGTCAGAAATTCGGTGCTGAAAAGCAGACGGCGAATAAGACTTTAATGGTTAATGCTTTCGCTCCCTTCGTTTTCCTCAGGCCTTATTCGAGGAAATAAGAGGAAAATTTCAGCAGCAGAAACTCAAAAGGAAACCACGCAGCTATAATATCCAATTATGCAGTTTATCTGCACACTTTAGCGAAGAAAATAAACGCAATACTGTCGGTAAAATTTATTTGTTAAATAATCATTCACTCGACTCTAATTAAGTGGTTTACTAAATAATTAGTTTGCTTAAAAATTTTGAGTAAAAATACATCAGAAAAAAATTTGAGAAGTTGAAGATTGAAAAAATTGATTTAAAAGAAATATTCTAAAAAATACGAAAATGAAAATAATAAAAGCGTAAAAAAACAGAAATTAAATAAATAATTATTCACGAAAATAACAAAATTGCGTGGAAACAATTTCTTAAAACAAAGTTTGCTAACATGAGAATCCAAGCCATACAAAAATCAACTCTAAATTACACTCAAAACTCGATTTAAGACCACCTAGTATACGATATTCCTAGAACTGACGGCCTCCGCAGATTCGTGATAAGAGCAGCCGCGGGGACGAAAGAGAGGATGTGCTCAGTCAAGCGTGACAAACAACTCGAGGACCGCACTCTCAGCGTATTAGTTGCGTCAAGTTGCGTCATGCGTTCAAAACAAACAGAAATGATTCATGCGGTTCTGCCTGTTTACGTTTCGATTCCTCCGATTTAGGATCAAGGCCGAGGCAAGCCATGCCTAAAACCAGTCTTATATGGAGAGTTAAGAATAATTATAATTTATTAGAGGTTCCTAAGTCTTCAGACAGGGTTTCTAGCGTTTCTTAAATAAAAATATTTTCCGACTTTTCTAGGTTTTCCAGGACGAAAATATTAATTTTTCCAGGTACGTTTTTTACAGTGAAAAATAATTTTTACAAAATGCAGTTCAAACTGCATGTCTAGTAGAACCAAAAAAATAAAACTTTAAGTAAAAAAAAAATGTTTAACAAAATAGTAGGGGGATTTTCAACCAAAAGATTAACTTCCAAATAAAAAAAAATCTGCAACCAAGATAATGAATTTTTATCAAAGAACGTTAATTTTAAAAAAAGAAAGACAAAATTTTGACTAAGAAGATAATTTTTCTACAAAGCACTTGAATTTTCAAATAAAAAAAATTAACTAAAAATGGGATCGTTGAATTTATAATTTAAAAAATTAATTATACAGACAAAGTTATAAATTTCAGACTTAAATAATAAATGATTCACTAGAATAGTTTAGTTTTAAGCCAAGAAGATGAATGTTCAGTAAGAAAAAGTTTTAAACAAAAAATGTGAATTTTCAACCATAGAGATGAATTTTCAATTAAAATAGTAAATGTTCAAACAAAGAAAGTTGATTTTTACTTTTCATGGCTACGAAACTTTAAAAAATATGTTAAAAGAATATAAACTACACAAGATACGGAAAAAGATGAAGAAACAAAAATTATGCATTTAAAAAGTACCTACAAATGTGTCATCAATCACTTTTGATTATTTGTGAAATTAATCACTATCGATCGTATTGATTATTTGTAAAAAAAACATCAAAAATGAAAAAATTGAGTTTTTGGGAAAATGACACAAACTACAAAAATATGAAAAGAAAAAACTTGTTTAATCAAAAAAGAGTCAAAAATGTGTCATTAATCATTTCTTGATGGGAATGCGTACGTTAAATCCAAAGGAGCTTTAACAATAGAGAATTCACAATCACTAAATTTTAGTTATGGAAAGTTTGACCATTTTTGTTTGTTTGAAAGGGGCAGATTTTAAAATTTTTTAATTTCTTACCCTTCCTTTAAAATTATTATGCATTCTTGTAATTTCGCAATCGAATGTTTTTTAATTTAAAAATAATTTATTTGTTTGGATCCTTAACTGAAAATCGGACGTTTTTTAAATATTATATAGAAAATAAACAAATAAAAAAAATAATAATATTGTTATAATATGCTTACAATATTTAAAATGTTACAATTTTTAACTTTTCAATCAGATATTGTTTTGTATTCACACCTAAAATTATTAAATTCAAAAATTACTATCAAGGCTTTTAATATAAATGTTTGAAAGAATGAATAGTGAATCATTTGATTAGATTTTTTTCATTGTTAAAAAATTTGTTATATAAGAAATGAGAAATTTTTTTTCAACTTTTCCAAAGTGCTATTTCTTTTAACACATTTAGATTTATCAAAGAAGATTTTGAGACAGTGTTACAAGTAAATGAAAATAATTTCCAGTTATTTAGAATAATGTTAAGAAAATTGTTACTGTGGTATAAACAAATTAAAAAAAAAACATTTTTTGGAATGGCCATGTTTTTCTCATTGGAATTAATAGATTTTGTATGAAATTAGAGAAATTAAGTTTCCATTATCATTAAATAAAATATATGCTTTTTGGTCGTTGTTTAAACAATTTTTATAAACAAATTCCCAGTTTGGCGACTTTTTGATAAAAAGGCTTAATTTTTGTTTATAGAATCAACTAGGTATGTCTTTCCAAAGACTCTTTGCTATGATACTTTGCAAATTGCCAACAAGTATTCATTATTTAAATAATTTTTGTGAAAAAAATCCACAGTTCTAATAAATAGGTTTAATTTTTGCATACAAAATCAACTAATAATGTCTTTCCGATGACTTTTTTCAGATCCTTATTTCGCGCTTCCTGAGCCTCTTCAGATAATTAACCAATTAGTATGACAAAAGAATCAACGATACTTCATACTGCGCATGGTTTACTATTTAAATATAGATGCTTTTTTTGAATTTTTTAAACAATTTTTATAAACAAATTCCCGGTTTGGCTACTTTTTGATAAAAAGGCTTAATTTTTGTTTATAGAATCAACTAGGTATGTCTTTCCAAAGACTCTTTGCTATGATA
>JAUELO010000273.1:9190469-9204217 GCA_032357855.1 Amphibolips quercusostensackenii | reverse complement strand
TGCAACCATGTAGCATGGTTAGCTGATATTAACTGATGTTGACCAGGTAAGAATTAAATTAGATGTTGGGTTTTGTTGTAATACTAATCCAGTTTTCTGTAGTTTACTGACAACTTTGCTATTTCCAATACTTCGGAAAATCCCATCTATATACTCGTATTTGGTTTGTTCCATTCTTGTATCTTATTGCAACCATGTAGCATGATTAGCTGATATTAACTGATGTTGACCAGGTAAGAATTGAATTAGATGATGTTGGATTATGTTGGTATACTTATCTAATTTTCCTTAAACTGTAGACAATTTCGCTATTTACAATCATTTGGAAGAAGACATTTATATATTAGGTTTTTTCCATTCTTGTATCTTCTTGCAATCATGCAGCATGATTAGCTGATATTAACTGATATTGATCAGGTGAGAATTAAATTAGATGTTGGGTTTTGTTGCAATACTGATCGAATTTTTCATAGTCTACTGACAATTTCTCTATTTCTAATCCTTTGGGAGATCCCATCTATATATTTGGTTTGTTTAATTCTTGTATCTTTTTGCAACCATGTAGCATGGTTAGCTGATATTAACTGATGTTGACCAGGTAAGAATTAAATTAGATGTTGGGTTTTGTTAAAATACTGATCCAATTTTTCGTAGTCTACTGACAATTTCGCTATTGCCAATCCTTTGGAAGAACCTATCTATATATTTAGTTTGTTCCATTCTTGTATCTTTTTGCATCCATGTAGCATGATTAGCTGATATTTACTGATGTTGATCAGGTAAGAATTAGATTATATGATGTTAGATTGTGTTGGTATACTTGTCTAATTTTTTTAAACTGTTGACAACTTTGCTATTTCCAATCCTTCGGAAGAATCCATCTATATATTTGGTTTGTTCCATTCTTGTATTTTCTTGCATCCATGTAGCATGATTAGCTGATATTAACTGATACTGACCAGGTAAGAATTTAATTAGATGTTGAATTTTGTTGGAATGCTGATCCAATTTTTATTAGTCTACTGACAATTTCGCTATTGCCAATCCTTTGAAAGAACTTATTTATATTTTTGGTTAGTTTCATTTTTCTTTTTTCTTGCAACCATGTAGCATGATTAGCTGATATTAACTGATGTTGACCAGGTGAGAATTGAATTTAAAGGTTTTGGATTTTGGGGATATACTGATCCAATGTTCCTAAGACTGTCGACAATGTCACTATTTCCAATCATTTGACAGATCTTATCTGTAAAGTTGGTTTGTTCCATTCTTTAATCTTTCTTCAACCATGCTGTATAATTAGCCTCTGTTAACTGATGTTCATCAGGTAGGAATTTAATTAGAAGGTGTTAGATTTTGTTGGTATACTGGTTTAATTCTTAGACCTTTGACAGTTTTTACAATTCTAATCGTTTGAAAGAATCCATCTTTATAGTCGGTTTGTTTCATTCTTGTATCTTATTCCAACAGTGTTTCATGATTAGCTGATATTAACTGATGTTGACAAGGTGAGAATTAAATTAGAAGATGTTAAATTTTGTTATTTTGTACACAAATAAAGTTCAACATATTCTAATCAAATTCTTACTTAATCAAGATCAATCAACAGCAGCTAATGATACAACGCGATTGGAAGAAGATACAACAACGGAGTAAATCAAATATAAAGATATTTAAAAGAGTTATTATTCAATCCCAGTCTTGCCAGATGAGAATAAAGGCTTCAATTTGAAAAGCAGAGCTTAGAGATATTTGCTTGTTAATCAATAACATTTAAAAATATAGAGGTAATTTTAAAAAGGACTAAGGGTCCAATCCTGGACCAAATTCTTAAAAATTCTTAAGATCCCTTACTGGTCCAATTTTTCGACTGCTGACAATTTCTCTAGTTCCAATCTTTTAAAAGAAACAATTTAAATAGTTGGTTTGTTTCATTTTTTATCGTTTTCCAACCGCGTTGTATGATAGGCTCACGTTAACTGATATTGATCAGGTAAGAATGAAATTAGATGTTGGATTTTGTTGGTATACTGGCCTAATTTTTCTCCGACTGTTAACAATTTCGCTATTTCCATTCCTTTGCAAGAATCCATCTGTATTGTTGATTTGTTCCATTATTTAATCTTTCTTCAACCATGCTGTATAATTAGCTTCCGTTAACTGATGTTGATCAGGTAAGAATTTAATTAGAAGGTGTTGGATTTTGTTGGTATACTGGTCCAATTCTTAGACTGTTGACAATTTTTACAATTCCAATCATTTGCAAGAATCTATCTGCGTAGTTGGTTTGTTTTATTCTTGTACCTTCTTCCAACCGTGTTTTCCGATTAGCTGATATTAACTGATGTTGACCAGGTAAGAATTAAATCAGAAGATGTTGGATTTCCTTATTTTGTGTACTAACAAAGTCTAACATCATCTTATTAATTTCTTACTTGGTTCGAAATCAATTAACATAAGATAATCATAAGCATAAGCTTATAAAGGTTGCAACAACATAAGCTAATAAGGATTGGAAGAAGATACAACAATGGAACAAACCAAACATACAGATATTTAAGAAAAGTTTTATCAATTCCGCTCTTGCAAAATGAGAATGAAAATTAAACTTTTAAACACATAGTTCAGAGACATAGAGACAGGGAGACATAGAAATAAGTTTAGAAAGGACTGAGGGTGCAGTCCTTATCCAAACCCTTAAAAATTATTACAATCCCTTACAACTGCTAAGACTTGAAAGTTTCGGTCCCTGATATAAGGAGTAGGTATTTAAATTTTTAATAATGCTTTTTTTTGCGTCGTGTGCATGTTCACTAGGATGGTGAAAAAATCATGAATAATCAATAATGAGAGAACAGACTTTGAATTGACAACGTTCCAATTCTATATATTTCAGATGGCTAGAAATTTGAAAAAGAGATAATATTTCGAATGGAATCCAAAGTAATTGAACTTGTATCATTTCTGAATAAAAGAATTTGAAATCTTTTAAAATCTTCCCAAATGTGTTAAAACCTATTGGAATCACTTAAAATCTTCGAAGAGTTTTAAAATCTTTGAAATCTGGTGTACTGGTGTATCCGGTGTATTACCCTTTTTCAGATCTTTGAAATTTTTGAAAGCTTTTGAAATCCTCATGAATTCTCTGAAACATTTGTCAAATCTTTCTTAAATATATTGTGTTAAATTGATTTAGTTTATTTGATGGTAATTCACCTTGTACATTGATTTGCTTAAAACATAGCTTAAAGCGTACAAGTTGTAACTTAAATATTTTGTTAGTTTGCATAGTAGTAGACTTAGCATTAGCATTCGTGAAAAAAGAAAAAAGAAGAATAAAATTATTAAATTTTTTTAGTCCTTGAAAATTACTCAAAGTATTACAAAATAATTTGAAAAAGCTTAGAAGTATTAAGTATGAATATTTATGAATGACGTACATCAACACTATAATCTGCTGTGTGTAGAATAAAGTAATGAATTGATTAATATTATTATTTCTAAAATTATTTTCACTCGTTTGAAATTTTTGTTATATCTTTTGATATTCTGTAACAAATTTTTAAATCTTTTAAAATCTTTGCAATGTTTTGAAATCTTTGAAATGTTTTGAAATCTTTGAAATATTTAGAAATCTTTGAAATCTAGTGTACACGCCTTTTTTGAATCTTTAAAATCCTTGAAATCTTTAAAATCTTCAAAATCATTGTAAAATATTTTGAAATATTTGTAAAATCTTTCTTAAATCTCTGTATAATCTTTTGTGTTCGTTGTAATCACTGAATTATTTAAAATCTTTGTAAACTCTTCTCAAATAATTTAAAACCTCTTGAAATATTTTCAAATCTTTGAAATGTGTTGCAATCAGGTGCACTGTACTATTTATAATCTCTGAAATTCCTTAAATAATTTAATTTTTAAGGTTTACAATTGAAAATTTGTCCATTCTGAGCGGTAAAAATAAACGTAAATTTCTGTTTTGATTTAAGAAAAATTTGTCTAATCAATTTTTACGTTAAACCATGGTTTTTCTGATTCACTAAAAATTTAGATTTCTATAATCTTAGAAGATTTTGCTTTGAAATATTAAATTTAGTTTTAAATTTCAAATCCTTCCTGATAAAACTGTCTTCATTTTAATATTGTTTGAAATTGGAAAATTGGACCAGTATAACAACAAAATCCAACATCATCTAATTACATTCATATCTGGTCAACATCTTTCAACATCCGCTAATCATGCAACATGTTCAGAAGAAGATACAACAATGGAACAAACCAACTATACAGATATGTTTTTTCAAAGGATTGGAAATAGCGAAATTGTCAACAGTCTAAGAACAATTGGACCAGTATACCAACAACATTCAACATCTTCTAATTTAATTCTTACCTGAACAACATCAGTTAACGGAAGCTAATCATGCAACACGGTTGAAAGAAGATACAAGGATGCGACAAACCAACTATACAGATATGTTTTTCCAAACGATTAGAAATAGTGAAATTGGCAACAGTCTAAGGGAAATTAAACCAGTATAACAACAAAATCTAACATCATCTAATTAAATTATAACCTGTTCAACATTAATTAATATCAGCTAATAATTCAACATTCTTGGAAGAAGATTCAAGAACGCAACAAACCAACTATACAGATTGGTTCTTTTAATCTAATTCTTGCCTGGTCAACATCAGTTAACGTCAGCTAATCATGCAACATGGTCAAAAGAAGACACAAAAATGTAAAAAACCAATTATACAGATAGGTTCTTCCAAAGGATTGAAAATAGCGGAATTCTCAACAGCCTAAGGAAAATTGGACCAGGATAACAATAAAATCCAAACTCATCTAATGCCATTATTACCTGGTCAACATCTATTAACACCAGCTAATCATGCAACATGGTTGGAAGAAGATTCAAGAGTGGATCAAACCAACTATACAGATGGGTTCTTCTAAAGGTTTTAATTAAAAATTTAAGTTTGAAGTTTTTGAATTTGTAAAGAAATTATACAAGTTCAATTCCTTTTCATTCCATTCAAAATATTATCCTTTTTCAAAACTTGACCTATCTAAAATATTTATAATTGGAATGTTTCAAATTTAAAATCATTTGATACATTTTTCTTAAATTTTGAACGCTTTTAATTCGAAATTATTGAGAAAAAATTATGATCTAGCCAAGGTTCACCGCATGTGAGAGGTGAGCGGCGCTCGACACTCTCGACAGCTAACATCACAGTAATCCGCTCTCTAACTCATGTCAGTTGCTTTATCTGGGAATCTATGCAACATATAAACCGAGGTTACACGCACGTTTCGCTCTGCACGTGCTGCCGGATCCGAACATCAGGAAATCGCAATACATGCTTGCATTGTCCGCATTGTCCGCATCCTCCGTATAAGAAGCCGCTCTCTACTTTCTCTGTATATTCTGTACTTTCTGTATATTTATCGAAGCCACACGTGTCTGTATCGATCGCCATAGGAGAATTTACTTGCTCTAGCAAAATTCCTCGAGGGCACTGATCGGTTCCGCTAGACTTTGGAATTTTCACTTGTAAAACGTTTCACGAGTGGAATTTGATCTTCCGTTGGAAGTCGTGACTGAGAAATCTACATAAACATGAGAAACATACTGACAATGAAAAAAAGTATGGCGACAATGAAATTCAATTGGATTATACCAAGTTCAGGGCTCTTCTCTTAAAAATGAAAAATTTGAATTTTTGCGATTATATAATTAATTATAGAAAATTCTGTCAATACATATAAAAGATCGTAATTTGATGTGTTCCTTAAAGTCGATAGAGCCTTAAGTAAATAAATTTTCCTTTCAATATAAAATTTAACAAAACTAACAAACGCTTTAAGAGTAGAGGTTTTGACAGTTCTGTGATATTTGCTAAAATAATTTTTCAATTTTCAAAAATTTCGTAGGCGAAAGAACTAAACTTAAAAAAAGATTTACAACACTAAACAATTTTTCTGTTGTATTATGTTAGTTTTTCATCGGAAATTGTTGGTATTATTAATAAAAAATTATTATGTTATGCATACATATTATGATTGTGTTAATATTTTTATGGTAAATGGAAATTTTTAAAAAAATCATTATATATAAAAAAAGATTCATAATTTTTTAAAACAATTTTAGGTCATGTTGTTATTTTACGTCAAAAATGAAAGTTATCAAACAAAAACCATTTTAATATGAACCAGATTTAAAATCTTTTAACAATTTTGGATTATGTCACTTTTTTTATACGAAATTAGTGTTTTTAGTAAAAATTTATTAAATTTAAAATAATATTTACCAACTTCCAAGAAAATTAAGTTATGTTGGTGTCTCACTTCAAATGATTTAATCTGTATAAAATAATTAATTTTACAAGCTTGAACAATTTCGAATTATGCTAGTATTTTTGTCAGAAACTGAGATTTTTGTCAAAAAATTCTGATACTTTAAAAAGAATAGTAATTTTTGAACAATTTCACGTCACGTTGTTTTACATAATTTTAATGTAATTCGAACGAGATTCAGAATCTTTTTAAGATTTTGGATTATGTCATTTTTTTGTGGGAAATGGTATTTTCAATAAAAAATGATCATTTTTCAAATATTATTTACAATTTTCGAACAACTTTAGGTTCCGTTGATGTTTTTCACCTAAAATTCGTATTTTTAAACATAAATCATTAGTCCCATATACAATAATGTATTTTGTTTAAAAGAATAAAATATAAAAGCTTGAACAATTTTAGATTGTGTTCCATGCTTTTTTGTCAAAACTTGAAATTTTTATTTAAAAATCATTTGATTTTAAAATAAGTTTGTAATTTTTTAACATCTAGAATCTTTAGAAAATTATTGGACTATGTCAGTTTTTTTCGTCGGAAATTGGTATTTTTAATTTAAAAATTATATTTCAGAAAAGTTTTACTAATTATAACAATTTTAGGTTATGTTAGCGTTTTATCAGAACTTGGTTATTCTGAACAAAAAATATTATATTCAAAAAAATATTTATAATCATAAACAAGCTTTTGTATGCACTGGTTTTCGTTGAGAATTGATATTTTAATTTTTTTTTAACACAAGATTTAAAAAATTTTATTATTCTTCAGATTATCAAAGTCATTAAATTCACAATTTTTCAACAATTTTTGGTTCTAATGGAATTTTATGCCGGAAATCGGTTCTTTTTATGAAAATCAATGAATTTAAAAAAACATAAAAAAATTTGTGAACAATTTTATACAATAATAAAAGCGACTTTGTTGTAGCAAAATATAAAGCATGTAATTCGATATCTTAGGTTCACCCAACATAAAGCCAAAATTATATTATAATTAGTTAAATAAAATAATTTTCGTTTTTTTTAAGTTTAACTGCATCAAGTCACCCACCATGTTCCCTAATGTGGCGCAGTGATTATCTGTTTTTTAATAACTAATCAAAAATGACTTTTTAATAGTAGGACAACAAATTCTAGTAAATTATTATTATTATTTAAAATACTCTAAAACAAATTTTAAAAATTTTAATTAATATTTCTTTGACTGTACACAAATTTGACTATCGTGCTGCAAAATACTTTATTTTGCATTGCTTTTGTCCTACAATATTGATAACTACAAACGTTCAGTTTAGGATAAACATTAAGCAATTACTTAAATTGTCATAATTTTTTCTTTGGCCGTCATTAAATGCATAAATAGATTTAATTGGTATCTCAAGTTGCTTCATAATGCTTCAATTTTCTTAAATGCAAGTTCGTCACTTTGAGTGACAAAAAATTAATATCAGACAAAAAAATCTTGTCTTGATAGAACCAGACCTTTTTTGATGCCTTAAGACGAACACTTTCAAATTAAAGAGAAAAATTTATGTCTTGAGACAATACTATTTGACTTGAAAAGAACCTGAGACATAATTTTATAACCGGAAAAGAAAGGCGCAGGGCTCCCAAGGCCTCCAAAGTTCATGTCTAATCCGCTTTAAATTTTACAAAATTGTTATATAATTTATCTTCATGGAATTTATTTTTATGTATTTATAAGTTTATTTGCAATAATGATATTCTTGAGTGGAATCTAAAAATGTAGCTTACTTTTTCCTATCTTTAACAGTTTACCAAATAATTGTAGAAAATATTTTTATCCTTGTATGGAAAATGTTGCATGACTGTAGTTGTTCAACAGGTTCCGATTTTTTAATTTGAAAATCATTAATTACAAAATTACCAGCTTCAACGATTGTAAAATATTATTCTTTAGCAGATTTAAACTGTTTGGACCCAACCTATCCACCTGTTCCCTAGAAACGACATGCATGAGAAGTCTCTATATCTCCGATGTCTAACTGGTGAGACGGAACCATTCATATGGTCTTAAAGACATATTGAAGAGATTCAAGACAAAATCAAAACCAAATATTTTTACTCGGACTTACTTTTCTGTAAAGTTAAGCGAAAATCGTCGAAGAGAAAAAAAAGAAAACTACAAATAGAAACGATTTTTTCTCTAGATGTTATTGGCAATCTCATCTGATAGAACCGCCATGTCATCGCAACTAAGAGAGGTGTAGAATATTACGAGAACGAGCACGTATGTCAAGCTGTAACTCATTGGCTGACAGATAAGAATGTCAGAGAAGAGGTACTTTTTAGTACAAATTCCGTATCTATGATTTCTATATTCTTTTCGTCACAGCATATATTCCCCGGGGTATAAGCGCATTTTTCATATTGCTATGTATCTTATCGGTAGGATTGAATATTTCAGCGAATGCTAGAAAAGACACCGGTTTATATGTAAATATAATCTTTGCAAAATCATCAAGAACGCTTCTGGAAAATTCTTTTCAGAAAGCTAAATCACCAATAGGTAGGAAAAGACATAACTTATTTAAAATTGATTCGTATTGACAACATTCATAAATGTCTTCTCTAAAATATCGTTTCGTTTTCTATTTCAGACATTTCCCTGACCATTAATATTCAAAGACCAGTATTTGAATTTTCGTTTCATCTTTCATAAATGAAACGAATTTTAGATTCCAATAAAATAATTAAAAATTATTTATTACAACTGAAAAAGATTACTTCTCTACCATAAAATATGAATTTCCAATCCAAAAGGACAAATTTTCAAGGAAATAATTTTTTGATAAAACTTTATGACTTTTGACACATTTTTTACGAAATTTCTTACTTTTCTCTGACTTTCATTACCGAATAAAATTTTCTGACTTTTTTTTATCACCAGGTTTTCCCTGACCTATTGGCTACATTGAAATTTATTCTAGAAAGTGTTCAAAAATGTTATACGATGGAGTTCATCGATTTTATATTACATCGAATAGTTGATTTTCTCTTCAGAATTTGCTGTACTTCCGCCGATAATGCAATTTGTCGAATCGACTCACTGAGACCACATTCTTTTAGGAGTTGAACTTCTGAAGTAGTTAAAAGGTTCAACTTGAAGGTGACAAGAAACCCATTAGTTGGAGCAATACAGTGAAAGAAATCACGTGGTAAATGCGTCGAAGCACTTTAATCGCGAGAGAGTACAAGAAAGCTTTTACAAGTACTTGCAGACTTGAGTATACTTCCAAAACTAAAGGTGCAGGAGCTTAAATTTAACGCAGATACCTATTTA
Source organism: Amphibolips quercusostensackenii (assembly GCA_032357855.1). Lineage (NCBI taxonomy): Eukaryota > Metazoa > Arthropoda > Insecta > Hymenoptera > Cynipidae > Amphibolips > Amphibolips quercusostensackenii. The sequence goes on along the minus strand of JAUELO010000273.1, from coordinate 9,194,550 downwards.
TTTTAGAGTTTCTTGAGTATTATTATCTCGATATCATCTCGAGTGTTCAGATTTTGTTACATGATGTTGGTTGATATTAAATAGGTTTGTTCTATTCTTGTATCTTCTTGCAACCATATTGCATTACTAGCTAATGGTAATTAATGTTGAACAGATAAGAATTTAATAAGAAAATGTTAAATTTTGTTGGTATACTGATCAAATTTTCCTTAGACTGTTGACAATTTCACTTTTTCCAATCCTTTGCAAAAACCTATTTGTGCAGTTTGTTTGTTCCATTCTTATATCTTCTTGCAACCATGTAGCATGATTAGCCGATATTAACTAATATTGACCAGGTAAAAATTAATTTAAAAGATGTTGGATTGTGTTAGTATACTGGTATAATTTTCCTTAGACTGTTGACAATTTTGATATTTCTGATTATTTTAGAAGAAACTATCTGTATACTTGGTTTGTTCCATTTTTGTATCTTCTTTCAACCATGTTGCATGATTAGCTGATATTAACTGATGTTGAACAGGTGAGCATTTAATAAGATGTTGGATTTTGTTGTTATACTGGTCTAGTTCTTGAACTATTAACAATTTCTCAATTTCCAATCCTTTGTAAGAACTTATTTGTGTAGTTTGTTTGTTCCATTCTTATATCTTCTTGCAACCATGTAGCATGATTAGCTGATATTAACTAATGTTGACCAGGTAAAAATTAAGATAGAAGATGTTGGATTGTGTCAGTATACTGGTCTTATTTTCCTCAGACTATTGACAATTCCGATATTTCTAATTATTTTGAAAGAACCTATTTGTATACTTGGATTGTTCCATTTTTGTATCTTCTTATAACCATGTTGCATAATAAGCTAATATTAACTGATGTTGACCAGGTGAGCATTTGATGAAAAGGGTTTTAGGTTTTGTTGTTATACTAGTCCAGTTCTTATACTATTGACAATTTCCTAATTTCCAATCCTTTGTAAGAACCTATCTATATAATTGTTTTGTTCCATTCTTGTATCTTCTTCTAAAAGTGTTGTATTCTTAGCTTACGTTAACTGATATTGACCAGGTAAGAATTAAATTAGAAGACGTTGGATTTTGTTGGTATACTGGTTCAATTTTCAGACTGTTGACAATTTCTCTGTTTCCAATCCTTTAAAAGAATCCACCTGAATAGTTGGTTTGTACCATTATTGTATCTTCTTGTAACCATGTAGCATGATTAGCTAATATTAACTATTATTGACCAGGTAAGAATTAAATTAGAAGATGTTGAATTTTTTTGGTATACTAGTATAACTTTCCTTTGACTGTTGATGATTTGCCTCTTTTTAATCCTTTGAAAGAAACCACCTGTACAATTAGTTTGTTCCATTATTGAATTTTCTTACAACAGTCTTGTTTGATAAGCTTACGTTAACTGATGTTGACCAGGTAAGAATTTATTTAGATGATGTTGGATTTTTTTATTTTTTATACCAACAAAATCCAGTATCTTTTGATTAAATTCTTACCTGGTCAAGATTAATCAACATATGCTAATCATACGACACGGTTTGAAGATACAACAATGGAACAAACCAAATATACAGATATTTGAAAAAATTAATCATCAATTCCACTTTTGCAAGATGAAAATGAAAGTTCAAATTTTAAAGAAACAAATTAGAGATATTTGCTTGTTAATTTATAGCATCAAAAAAAAAATTATTTTTGAAAGGACTGAGGGTCCAATCCTGACCTGAATGCTTTGAAATTCTTAAGATTCTTTACTACTGTTTTAAGGGATCGTCTAAAACTTGAAGTTTTAATAAATGGTATAAGGTATAGGTATTAAAAATTTTGATAATACTTTCTTTTGCGTCATGTGCACATATAATAAGATGTTAACAAATAACAAATAATCAATAATGTATAATCAATAATAAATAACCAATAATGAATAATAAAGACTGATCCCTGAAAGAACTCAAATGATCCTAAGTGCTGCCTCAAAACCGAGGAAAATAGTTAGCTAGCTCGAATGAAAAATTTTTCAAAATGTTTTTCTTATGACTCTGGTACATTTTTTAAATGATCCTAATAATTCTTGATTCATCAGTTGCTACGGAAAAAAAGCATTCGAAGATAAAGATCCTTTTCTAACTCTTGTTCAGTTTTTAAGTTGAATGTTTTTTGACGCAGTACTCAGAATGATCCGATCGAGTTCTTTTAGGGGCAAAACTTCATTACTTGACTGATATTTGACAAAATCGAAAAGCGTTTTTAATTATAAAAAAAACGTTATTAAGAACATCCTAACGTACACCTAACTAAAATTGAAAAGCCATCTCGGAGGGATGCAAGCTTACCTATGGTACTAAAATTCTTTTAATCTTTTATGAATTACTTCTTGTACACTAGAGAATCCTAGGGCATTAGTGCCAGCTTGGCGAGTGTTCGTAACTCGTGAGGCGAGGCAAGAGTGCTTTCCTCTTCTTTTTTTCTCTTGCCAGGAATGTTGGAGGGCTTCCATTTTCCGGGTAGGTTCAAGCCGTAACAGTATTGTCTCGAGTACATTTTTTATGGCAACGCTCTTTTACCGAGAGTACATGTATGTAGGTAAAAGTATCCAGCGATATGTGTGTCAACACAAAGACAAATTAGTGCTCGGGAATGTAATCTGGACCCCTGAAATCCAGAAGGTTTGTTTGCTTTTTGACGTAAAAAAGCGGGATGCGCAATATCCGTACTTGAATAAATAAAGAAACATCTAGTTCTTTATTGCTTCGGAAAATGTTGTTTTTTATGTCTTTGTGTTCATCTTTAATTTATTTTCGAATTAGTTTAATATCTTGTTTAGTGCAACAGTTTGGTATTATTTCTTCTTGATTTTGAGATTTTCCCTAACCAGGATTAACCTGGGTGTCCGCAAAATTTTATTTTCACAATTCCCTGACTATTTTCAGACCATTTTTTTATTTTCTGTAAAAATAAAAGACACTTTCATTTTTAACGAAATAATGGAATTTTTTATAAAACAGTTTAACTTTAAAAAAAACATGAATTTTTAACCAAATAGTCAGATTTTAAAACAAAGAAGATTAAATATCAACCAGAAACACTTGAATTTTCAACACAAAAAAACATAATTCTCAACAGAAAATAGAATAGCTCACATTTCAACAAAAAAACAAATTTTTAACAAAATAGTTGAATTGTCAACAAAATAAATAAATTTTCAACAAAATAGTTGAATTTTCGAAAAAAGTAATTTTTACCCAAATATTTTAATTGTCTATCAAATTGTTGAATTTACAATCAAAAAGAACTTTTTTAACTAAACTAATAAGTTTGCCACCAAAAAATGAATATTAACAAAGTATTTTAACATTTAGCTAAAGAAATAGAAAGCCTCAACCAAAAAGACGAATTTTATTTAAAAAATGTTGAATTTTTTACCAAAAAATATTAATTTTCAAAAACAAAAAAAGCAACAACAAAATTTTGACTAAAATGATGAAATTCTAACAACAAAGAAATTAATTTTTAATAAATATTTGATTTTCTAACCAAATAATTAAATTTTTTAGAACTGTGCAACCAAAAAGACGAATTTTGAGGCAAGAAGATTAATTTTCTGCAAAAAAGTAAAATTTTTAACTATAGAATATAAATTTTAAACGGAAAACGTAAAAGTAAAATTTTCAGTTTAAAAAGTGAATTCCAAACAAATAAAAAAAAACGAATTTTTAGCCAATGAGATATACCATCAAACAGAAAAATAAATTTATAAAAAAGTAGTTTAACTCTCACCGAAGTAGTTGAATTTTCATTAAAAAAGATCGATTTTCAACAAAATAGATAAACTTTCAACCAATGAGAGGAATTTCAAACTAAAAAATATCAATTCCAATAAAAAAGTAGAAGAGTTACATTGAAAAAATAATTTTAACCTAAAAAAAACTAATTTTAAAATAAAGAGATGAATCTTTGGTCCCTATCATGTCACATGCGGCAAGTCTCTCTGCGGCAAGTCACACCTGCAGCATGTCACACCTACGGCATCTCTCACCTGCTGCATCTCTCACCAGTGAAAAGGA
>JAUELO010000273.1:9150464-9162621 GCA_032357855.1 Amphibolips quercusostensackenii | reverse complement strand
CGTTCTGGGCCAGTGCGCACTGTTTTAAAGGGGGAGCTGCGTGGACATTGCGTGGGAGTCGCGCAGAGGGAGTAGAAAATCGGTGGAGGGAGATGCGCGCGTCGAGGTTCGCTAGCGCTGTACTCGCGGCTCTCGCCTTTACTCGCCTGGCTGCCTTGCTGACGGCACTGCTGAAGTCATTTTTACACAGTATCTACTTCCGCCGCAGTACGGCTATATTTTCTCTCTCTTATTTTAAGGTCTAATCGTTGGTTACTGAAATTTCAAGATGGTTGCCAACTGAATGAATATTTCGAAAAACCTTTAGCCACTATCAGCCATGACTTTAAGAAGAATGTTTCTAATACAAATTTTTTGAAAAAAAAAGATATATCTCTGACATATTGTAAAGCGGAACTGTAAGGTATTTTGAGAAGGGATCAACTACGATCTTAATGTAAGCGGTTTTGGCAACTATAAATAGTTATTTGAAGACTTATATAAACCGTTTGTGGATCCATTTTAATCCAACCTATCGATGCTTGAGGAGCTCTGCACCTACGACCCAGTCAGTGAAGATTTTTCCCCTCTTTTCCTCTCTCTTCTTTCCCTTTTTTTCTCTATTTAGGTCTGCGTTCGATGTAACTTGTACAACGTCGCGTCGGATGCATTGTACTGATTCGCTTGCCTTGCAACTGCTTCATGGTCTCGAAGAGGGCGAACCCTCGACCCATTTGCGGGATGAAAGAGGCGGCTTGGAAAAGCTTCTCCTTCCTCTCGTCTTTCCGAGCTTGAGGCACTATGAGGAAAATTTTCCTGAATGCAACGCAAATGTTGCCGCAAGATTCTTGCCAAGATCCCTCAAGAGATTCTCCCGGCAGAATTTTAACGCCACATGATCGAGCATGAACGACATCAGGAAAAAAAGAAACATTTTACGTCTGGCACACTTCCCAAAAGAAGACCCTGAACTTGCACCACCTTGACACGAAATCGGGGTTTGACAAGAGTTAAATCAACGTCCTAAAAATGAATAAAAAAGTATAGTGACTAAGTAAACTTGCTCTGAAAAAAATTCATTTTTTTTAATAACCGCTGAAATTTTATTATTTTGTCGCCAGCATTATCATAAAAAAGCAGTTTCTTCATTCAAGGTGACCGTTTTAATTTTGGTTTTAATCTAGACTCTTTTCAATTTTAAAACTTTTGAAATTGAAGCTAACAAATTTTTTTATTCAAACTCCTAATAATTTATACGCATAAAACGGAAGGTTCTATAAAATAAAGTTTTTTTATTGAATTTTGTTGAAGTGATAAATTGTGAATTTCAAAACATTAATAAAAAAATATTTTGTTAAAGATTCGTCTTATTTGATTAAATTCTACTATTTTTCTATTTCAAATTAAAATCTTTTTGGTTAAAATATTATCTATTACATGTTTTGTTAAAAACTCATTTTTTGGTTCAGAGTTTAAAAATGTTGTAGAACATTCAACTATATGTATGGTCAAAAATTTAACGATTAGGTAGAAAATAAACTTCTTCATCGAAGATTCATATTTTTGGTTGAAGATTCAACTTTTTTGTAAAAATTTGATCTATTTTTATGGTAATCAACCTACTTGGTAGGAAATAAACGTTTTAAAAAAATCATATTTTCGAAATGAAAATTAAATTTTTTGTAGATAATTCGTCTTTTAGAGCTTAAAAAACAATTTTAAAAAATGATGTATTTTGTTAAAATTTTATCTTTTTTGGTGAAATTAATTTTTAAGTGAAAATTCAACTATTTTATTGTTGTTTGAGAATTTACCTTTTATAATTAAAAAATGAGCTATTTGGTAGAAATTCATGCATTTCGTTCTAAATTCGCCTTATCCCTTACAAAATTAATTTTCTTCGTTGAAAATTAATCTTTTTCTTTGAAGATTCAACTGTTTGATCAAAAATTCATCTTTTTTGGTTTAAGTTAACTAAATAGAAATTATTTTTTTTGTTGAAAATTAATTTGTTTAATTTGAAAATTTGACGGTTTCATTTTCGGTTTGAAAAATCTCTTTTGAGTTATTATTTCAACTATCTGGTTTAAGGTTTATCTTTCTTAATGGAAAATGTATTTATTTTGTTGAATATTCAACTATTTAATTTTTTGATGGAAATTCAGCGATTTTTATTATTATTTTTTTTTAGTGAAAAATTCTACTGTTTTGTTAATAATTCACCATTTTTTGATAAAAATCTGATTTTTATGGTAGAAAAGTCATCTTTCATGGTTGAAAATAAACTTTTTTGTTAAAAATTTGTTTTGTTTGGTTTAAATAAATTATTTTCTATTTCAAATTAAAATATTTTTTGGATGAAGATTCAAAAAATTGATAAAAAATTACAATATTTGCTTTAAAATTTAGCTAGTTTATAGAAAATTGACTTTTTCTTTAAAAATTCATATTTCCGGTTAAAAATTAATTTTCAATAACTTTTTTGTTGGAAATTAAACTATGTTTGTGAAAACTAAACTATTTGGGAGAAAATGAATTTTGTGTTGAAAAATTATATTTTTGGGTTGAAAATTATTTTTGGGTTGAAAATTCAACTGTTGAGTAAAAAATTCATGCATTTTCTTTAAAATTTATCTGACTTAGAAATTTTATTTTTTAGTTGAAAATTTTAACCTTTCGTTTGAATTTAATTTTTCTTAATTGAACAGGAATCTATTTTGTTAAGTATTAAACTATATTATTTTAAACTCTATATTTTTCCTTCAACTCAACTTGTTTAAAATTCGTCCTTTGGTAAAAAAAATCATCTTTTATTCTAAAAAAGGCAACTTCTTGGTTAAAAAAGAACTTTTTTGTTGAAAGTTCAGCTGTTTTCGAAAAAGTTCGTCCTTTTGGTTTGAAAATTTAACTTTTTGGTTACAGGTTTAACTACTTCTCCACTAAGATGTTAACTTCTAAGTTTTTTAAAACTTTTTCATCAAAAAAAATTTCGATGTTAACACAACTATTCCGGATAAATAGTTTTTGTAGAAAAAATCTGCCTCGGCCCGACTTTCAGCCGAGAACGCCACTGTCCATGATTATAACGTTAACCAAGTACGACACTTCAAAAATTAAAAAAAGAGTTTACCGAGATTCATATTAAATTCAATATAGTATCATATTGAACTACGCATCATATTACACTAGTTATTATAATACATTAGGTATCATTACACTAGATATCATGTAACACTATGTAGCATATTAAACTAGGTATCATATTATACTATGTATTATATTACAATACGCATCATATTACACTATGTATAATATTACACTAAGTATCATTTTACACTATGTATCATATTACACTATAAATTATATTAAACTATGTATTATATTACACTATGTCTCATATTACACTTAGTACCATATTACTCAAGGTATCATGCTACACTGGATATCATGATACACTAGGTATAACATCACACTTGATATCATATTACATTTGGTATCATATTACACTAGGTACAATATCCCACAGGGTATCATACTGAACTAGGTATCCTATTAAAATAGGAATCATATTAAACCCGGTATCATATTACACTAGGTATCATATTACACCAGGTATCATATTACACTAGGTATCATATTACACTAGGTATCATATTACACTAGGTATCATATTACCGTAGGTATCATATTACACCATGTATCATATTACACTAGGTATTTTTTCTAACAAACAGAGCAACCTCGAAACACAAAGTTTATTTCCCTCAGAAAGAGATAACAGACGCTTTGAATATCGAGAAAATCGCGACACGAGGTGTCAGAAGATGGTCCACTTTACGGCATATCCTCTCAAACCACACACATGCTCACTTCAACCTACTTCTTGTTTGCACTTTCAATGACACATGTTTCACGCAAAATTAATAAAACTCTTAAAGGAAATAAAAATGGGAATTTTAATTTAAAAATCCATTACAATTGATTTGAAACTGATTTCTATCATTGGCATTATTATAACAAACACTCAAACTGATTTAAAGTATACTTGAGAGTTAAATTGATTTTTGCGCTTTTATGAGCAAATAAATTTAATAAAAAATATCAATGATCATTGCTATTTTAACTCGTAAAACTTTAAACTAGAACTGATTTCTACACCGAAGGTTCTGACAATTAAAATTATCGCGGAATATATGGCGATTAAATTCTATATTACCGCTGCAGCTGTTGCAAAATGAGTGGGAGAAGCAATGGTCCTCGAACCGAAACACAGGAAATTTTAATCTTATCCTGCGAGCGAGGATTTCCGGTAACTACGAAGATTTTTATAAATGAGTGATACCCATTGCAGACATATTTTACAAGCCTAATTAAAAGTTATTTTTTCAAAAAAGCTCAAATATAAAAAATTAAGGGTGTACCCAGGGCGGCTGCAAAACTGAAAAAAAAATTTTTCATGACTCATTTTTTATTTTTATCGACAATTATTACTTAAAGTTAAAGTCTTGACGTTATTTTGTCGACAAGGGTAATCAATTAAGTACTGATGTTAAATTTTGCTGATTACTGGTTTAATCATTTTACGAGAAACGAAAAAAAAATCTACCCTGTCCCGGATTTGAACCAGGAGCACCACTATTCATAAGTGGCGCGTTAACTAATTACACTTACGAATAGTGGCATTACCTGTTTCAATCCGGACGAGGTAGATTTTTTTTCGTTTTTCAGTTTTTTTTAGCAAATTTTCATGACTACCATGGACTAATATGTTCAAAAAAAAGAGAAAAAGTGACCAAATGTGACTAGCGTCTAGTAAAAAAAGTGACTCATGTGTCTTATTATGACAAACTTTTTTGGAATAGAAAAGAATTTGATAGAATTCGATTGATACGATTTAAAAAAAATTTCAGTTGAATTAAATATGATTCAAATTAGTTGGAAGAATTCCAGTAAATTAAAAAAATTAAGAGGGAACAGAAATTTTTTTAATTTAGGATAAATTAATAAGAGTTTAGAGTGAATTTTACTTAAATTCAAATAAATTTAAATGAATTGCAAAAGTTTTTTGAAAATCCGTGAATTTCCATGAAATCTAAAATTTCCTTAATCTATGAAAAATTAATTAAAGTACGTTGAAAGCTTTAAAAGTCCATTAAAATTATTGAAATCCTTGAAAGTCTTATAATATCCTTTGGAATATTTTTTAACATCCTAAAATCTTTTTAATCATTTGAAATCATTAAAATTATTTATATCAATTAAAGATAGCGTAAGACATTACAAATCTTTTGAAATACGTTTATATTTTCTATGTCTTGAAACTGATCCTTCAAATTCTCTGAAATCCCTTTAAATTCTTAAAATAATTGGAAGTTTTTCGTAATTTTAAAAATACCACAGGTATAATATTACGCTAGGTATCATATTACACTTCGTATCATATTACACTTGGTATCATATTACACTAGGGACACATCATATTACACAAGGTGTCAGAATCACAAAATTTAAGAGAAATAGAAAACAAAATCAGAATAAATTAATTAGAATTTAGAATGCATTCCACATAAATTCAAATAAATCCAAATGAAATGTAAACATTTTTTGATATTTCGTAAATTTTTATGAAATTCGATAATATTTCCTAAACTCCTGAAAAATTGATTAAAATAAATTTAGAGCTTTAAAAGTCCATTAAAATCATTAAAATCCTCGAAAATCTTATAAAATTTCTTGTACTTTTTTCAAATTTTTAAAAATCTTTTAAATCATTTGAGATCATCTAACATTATTTAAATTTATCAAAAATAGCTTAAGATATTACAAATCTTTTAAAATACATTGGTATTTTCTATAGCTCTTAAAAATTCCTCCTTTTAAAGAACATGAAAATTCCTAATAAATTTTAAAAATACGCTCAAATCTTTCAAATCCCATAGAAATACTTCAAATTATTAAAAGCTATTAAAAATACCCTAAACTATTTTACATCCATCAACATCTATGGAAATTCCTTTAAATAGTATCATAATAGATTATTGGTAATAAAAATACCCAATACCTTTTACCTAAAAATACGTAAATCCATACTAAATACCTAATACCTTAATAGCATATAATATATTACCTAGTGTAATACAATTCGTGTTGTAATATGATACCTAGAGTAATTTGATACATAGTGTAATATGATACCATATTGAATTCAATATTAATTTCGATGAATTTTCAATGGTATTAAATTTTTACCATATTTTTTTAATACCACAAAAATAAATTTCAAATTTTTTGGAATCTTTTTAAATATCAAAAATTCTTGGAAATACCTTGAAATTTTTAAAGGTCTAGAATCGTTTAAAATAACCTAATATATTATCAATTTTTTGAAATTTTATGAAATTAGAATAGTGAATTCAAAATTCCTTGAAATTTTTTCAAATACCCTAATATATGTTAAATCCCTTAAAATTCCTTGAAATTTTTAACGGCTCTTGAGAAATTATTGGCATTTCCAAAAATACGATTAAATAATGCAAAATTTTTAGAAATCTTTTGAAATCTCCTTAAACTTTTCAAAGCTCTTGAAAATTCCTGGGAATTTTTACAACTACTCTTGAAAGTTTGGAATCTTTTAGAATCACATAAAATTATTAAAATATATTAAAAATACCCTGAAACATTTTAAATCCTTTAAAACCTTTTGAAATCTCTTAAAATTTTTAAAGCTCTTAAAAATTCCTCGGAATTTTCCAAAATACATAAAAATTTCATAAATCTCTTAAATTCCTTAAGATTATTAAAATTCCAAATTCTTTAGAATCTTTTAAAATACTCAAAAGTATTTCCGATCCATTGAAAACTTATTAAATCATTAAGATGGATTACAAATTTTCTGCATTTTTTAAAAATACGCTAAAATATTAGTAATACTTTAAAATTTCTTAAAATTAAAGGCTTTCGCAAATTCAACGAATTACAAAAATAGTCATACACCCTGAAATCTTTAAAATCCTTTGAAATCACTTGAAATTATTGAAATCTATTGAAAGTACCTTAAAATATTTTTAATCGATTGAAATCTTTTAAATACCTAACACCTTTTATCTAAAAATACCTAATACCCTAATATCCTATATTACCCAGTATAATGTGATACATAGTGTAATATAATACCTAGTGTAATATAATACATAGTTTAATAACACCTAGTGTAATTTATACCTAGTATAATACGACAACTAGTGTAATGTGACACCCAGTGTAATATGATACCATATTGAATTCAATATGAATTTTTCTAATACCCTAAAATATTTCAAATCATTCAAATTCTTTAAAAAATCCCTGAAAAATGTCAAATCCTTTAGAAATCCTTAAAAATTTTAAAATCCTTTAAAACCTTTTGATATCTCTTGGAATTTTAAAAGCTCTTCAAAATCCTTCTGAATTTTCCAAAATACCTAAACAATTTTACAATTTTCTTAAATTCCTTATAATAATTGAAATTCCAAATTTTTTTAGAATCTTTCAAAATACCCAAAAATATTTCTAATTCATTAAAAACCCACTAAATATTGCAAATCCTTTGAAATTCTATGAAATTTTTAAAAGTCTTTCAAAAATGTATTGGAATTTTAAAAAATTGTAAAATATCCTAAAATCTTTGAAATTCTTTGTAATCTCTCCAAATTATTGGAATTCCAAATTCTTTAGAAACTTTTAAAATACCCAAAAGTATTTCCAATCCATTGAAACGCATTAAATTATTAAAATAGATTGCAACTTCCTTGTATTTTTTAAAAATACGCTAAAATATTGTCAGTACTTTAAAATTCCTTAAAATTTAAGGCTTTCGCAAATTCATTGAATTAAAAAATAGTAATATATTCTAAAATCTTGAAGATCCTTTGCAATCACTTAAAATTATTAAAATTTTTTGAATACCTAACACCTTTTACTTAAAAATACCTAATACCCTAATATCATATATTATCTAGTGTAATATGATATATTGTGTGATGTGATACCTAGTGCAATATGATACCTAGTGTAATATGACACCTAGTAAAATTTATACCTAGCGTGATACGACACCTAGTTTAATGTGACACCTAGAGTAATAGGACACCTCACTAAATTCAACATGAATTTCAGTAAATTTTTCTAATACCTCAAAATATTGAAAATCATTTAAAATCAATTCAATTTTTAAAAAATCCTTGAGACATTACAAATCCTTTAAAACATTTTAAGCTCTCTTACAATTTTTAAATCTCTTAAAAATTCCTCAGAATTTTCTAAAATACATAAACACTTCTACAATTCTTTCAAATTCCTTTGAATCATTAAAATTCCAAATTCTTTAGAATCTGTCGAAATACTTAAAAGTATTTCTAATCAAATGAAAACCTACTAAAAATTCCAAATCCTTTGAAATTCCATGAAATTTTTAACGGCTTTCGAAAATTCATTGGAATTTTTAAAAATAGTGAAATATCCTAAAATCTTTAAAAACTTTGTAATCCTTTTTAATTATTGAAATTCCGAATTCTTTGGAATCTTTTAAATTACCCAAAAGTATTTCCAATCCATTGAAAATCCATTATATTATTAAGATGGATTACGAATTCCCTGTATTTCTTAAAAATACGCTAGAATATTGCCAATAATTTGACATTCCTTAAAATTTAAGGTTTTCGCAGTTTGATTAGAACTTTAAAAAATAGTAATATACCCTAAAAATTTGAAAATCCTTTCGAATAATTCAAAATTATTTGAATCTATTAAAAATACGTTCAAATATTTTAAATCGATTATAATCTTCTAAATATTTTATACCCCTTGCCTAAAAATACATAATACCCTAATATTATATATTACCTAGTGTAATATAATTTAAATTGTAATATGATACCTAGTGTAATTGATGCCTATTGTAATATGACACCAAGTGTAATATGATACTATGTTGACTTCATTATGAATTTCGTCGAATTTCTCCAGTACCCAAAAATATTTCAAATCCTTTGAAATCATTCGACTTAATGGAAATTACTTTAAAAAATTTTTATCTGTTGAAAATGCCTTGAAATATTTTGAAATACATTGACATTTTTGAAGATTCTTGAAGATTCAATGGGATTTTTAAATATACCCTAAAATCTTTTATTAATGTGGAATTGCTCAAAATTATCAATATCCAATACGAAATCCTTGAAATTCTTTTTAAATCTCTTGAAATTTATAAAGCATTTAAAAACTTCTCAGAATTTTGCTAAATACACTATAGCCCTTAAAATTCCTTGAAATTTCAAAGTCTTTAGCATATGTCATAAGATCCTTAAATCTTGGAAGTCATTTGGAATCACATAAAATGATTGAATGAATTTTGGAATCTTTTAAAAGTTCTTTAAAATTTTTCAAAATACCCTAAAATATTTTGTATTTTTTGACATCATTCAAAATTATTTGAATTAACTAAAACCCTTATAGCATATAATATATTACCTAGTGTAATATAATACGTACTGTAATATGACACCTAGTGTAATTTGATACATATTGTAATATGACACCTAGTGTAATATGATACCATATTGAATTCAATATTAATTTAGGTGAATTTTTCTGGTATTTCATTTTTACCATATTTTTTTAGTGCTGACATTCTAAATTATTATTTTTATCACAAATATTTTAAATCTTTTGAAAAAATCCTGAAATTCTTAAATTCTTTGTAAACACCTAATATGAATATTATCTGTTAAAAATTTTTTTTAATTAAAAAAATTCCCTAAAATTATTAAAATCATGAAATTAAAAAAAAATATTTTCATTTTAAAAAGTGACTATAGCGACTATATCTTTAAAAAGTAATTTGAAAATAAAAGTCCACTTCTTTTCCAATTTTCTTCTTAAAACTAACTCCTGGTTTTCTATATATGTAAAATAGGAAAGGGTAATCACTTTCTATTACAAAACTTATAGGAAGTGATCTGAAGAAACCTTCAACCATAAAAACTTGACGACCTTTGATAGAATTGAAGCAATTTCTACAAAAAATCTATTATTGGATTATGAGCTAAAATCCTTTCTCCTGGATTAAGACGAGGGATGAGAAAGTGAAAAACGATTGATCTGGACTCATCTCACAATCAGTAAAGTTTCGAATGATCGAGTTCAATTTCCCTTTGCCTATTTATCGAAATAACCTTCCTTTGATTTTCTACTTCAAATGACCTGCTTCGTACCTTTCCATTACATAGAGAAGCGAACTAGAGATTTTATGTCCTGATCATCATGATGCACTATATTATGAATGCCAGCTCGAACGACAGTCTATGTCAAGAATAGGAATATGACACCGATGAAAAGAGTCAAGAAAATGATAACAATAATTTTCATTTTTTTATGCATTTTTGTATAAAACAAATCAAAATCATAGATAATTTAAATTTATGAGAAAAAAAATATACAAAAAGAAACCTCAGGACTTTCTTCCGAAATTTTTGTCCAATAAAGAATAAAATTGACATAATTTTTGCGAAATCATTGGGATATTATTAAAATCTTTGCGCAATCTTAGAAAGCTATCAGAAATCTTTACGAAATGTTTGAAATCTTTGTAAAATCTTTCTAAAATCTTTGCAAACCTTTGCGAAGTACTTTAAATATTTTTAAAATGTTTATTATTATTTGTGAAATCAATGGAAAATCATTAAAATCTTTGTGAAATCTTTTTCAATATAAATTTTATATCTATATTTATTATTCACTATTATTTATTATTTACTATTTATCGTTCATTTGTTACTTACGATTTAGTCGCTGATAACGATCTTAACCCGAATCCGCCCAAAGTACCATATACGGTACGTCCTTTACCTCGTAAAGTAAGAGCCGCACTAAACTCAGAATCTTTTTCAAAACAGTTTAGAAGTCAGGTAAAACCCCTTAACGATCCATAACGATATCTCAACAAAAAAAAAATTTGGGCGGATTCGGGTTGAGAGCGTTGATAGCGGCTAAATTGTAAATAACAAATAAACAATGAATAGTAAATAATAAATAACAATAAATAATAAATACAATTATGAAATTTATTTTGACAAAGATTTCACAAATATTTTAATAATTTTACAAAGATTTCAGATATCAACCCCTTCACGTTCCACAACGATATCTCAAAAAAAATTGGGCGGATTCGGGTTTAAAAAATATTTAAAGTACTTTGCAAAGGTCTCTAAAGATTTCAGAAAGACTTCACAAAGATTTCAAAAATCTCGTAAAGATTTCAGATGAATTTCAAAGATCGCACAAAGATTTTAATAATAACCCAAAGATTTCGCAAAATGTTGGCCATTGCAATTTTTATTGGACAAAAATTTCTGATGGAAGCTAAATTATAAATAAACAAATTCTTAATTTGTTCCGAACATAAGTTGCCTTTGTGAAATCTTTTGGAATTTTTGAAATCTTTTTTAAATTTTTTTAAATCTTTGAAATCTTTGTGTAATTTTTTTTTATCCTTTGAAATCTTAATGAAATCTTTTAATCTTATTCCAGAAAGTGTAAGTTTTAATAGAATAAGTTAATAACAATTAATCAGTTTACAACATAAAAAGCATTAAACAATTATTTCTATTTAATGAATCAAATAATCTTTACAATAATTTTTTTCATTAGAAATTCCATTTCTGTACATTTAATTTATTAGTAGGCTTTAAAATTCATTTTAAAAAAATGAAGCATATGTGCATATATATTATTCAATCAGTTCACAACATAACTAGCAATTAAATAAAACATTGAAATAATTTTTACTTTATATATTTTTTTGATTTGTGTTTTAAGAGAGTTAATCGCAAATAAAAAGAAAACATAAATTGTACTTCATAATATAGCAACATAATTGAATTTTTAAATATATTGGTGAAGAAAATATTTAAATTTTCAACAAGAAAGTTAAATTTTCAAGAAAATAATTGAATTTTAACAAAATAGTTGAATTTTTAACCCAATAGTTGAATTAATGAGGAACAGAGATTAATTCTGAACCAAGAAGACAAATTGTTAACTAAGAAGATTGATTATCGACCAAAAATACGGATCCTTACGAAATACATTAATTTAAAGAAAAAAACTTGAATTTTGAACTAGAAAATGATGAACTCGTGAC
>JAUELO010000273.1:9101669-9113188 GCA_032357855.1 Amphibolips quercusostensackenii | reverse complement strand
AATCTAAAGATACGAATAACCGAAGCCGCGAGGATGCACGGGGGCGGGGGGCCCACGTCAGAAACGTGGTGCGGTCGGTTAGACCGCACGACCACACTTAAAGGTTAAGATGTTTTTGAAAATTTTTAAACACATTCATAAGGACAATATTCTTATCTTAATTTTTACAAATTTCTAAAAGTGTTTGCATACGATGTGTCAATTACAAAATAGAATAAGTAAATTGAAAAAAGTAATTTATCATAGAAAAATTGTAAAACAAGTAAGACAAAATTGTTATTTTTCTCACAAAAAGATTTAAAATTGTCATTAATTTAATTAAATTATATTATTAAATACTGCAAAAAATTACAAATTTCATTAAATATTTGGAAATACCTTGAAATATTTGCATGGAAAGTTCCTTTTTTTTGCCTTGAGAATTTAAGAAGTTGGTAGAAAATTTAACTGTTTTTGTGGAAAATGTTTTTTTACATTAAAACTTAATTTTTTAAACGAAAATTGAACTATTCCATTTTTGGTTGAAAATTGCAATTTTCAGTCTATAATTTATATAATTTGTTGAAAATTTGTCTTTTAAAGTTAAAAAACTAATATTTTCGGTTGGAAATTCAACTTTTTGTTTATCAATTTTTTTTTTCTTGAGAATTCCTCTTTTTTAGTAAAAAATTAATCTCCTTGGTACAAAATTCAACTATTTGCCTTTGTTTTGTAAAAAAACTAATCTTCTTCATTTAAAAATCAACTGTTCAGTTAAAAAAGTATGTTGTTTGTTAATAATTTTTTTTAGTATGAATTAATCATCTTGGTTGAAAATTTATCTTTTCGTTAAGAATGCAATTATTTGGTTGAAAATTCAACTGTTTTGTAGAAGATTTCTTTTTTTATTAAAAATTAAAGTCTTTTAGAGAAAATTTAAAGAAACTCTACAACTAAAAATTGATATTTTTATTTTAAACAATTAACTATTTGGTTGAAATTTATTTATTTGGTTAGAAATTAATCTTTTTTGATAAAAAAAAATTAATCTTCTAGGTTGAAAGTTCAACTTTTTTGTAGAAAATTAATTGTTTTATTGAATGATAATTTTTTGAGCAAAAATTTAACTGTTTTATTTTCAGTTGAAAATTAATCTTTTTAGTTAAAAAAAATTCAACTATTTGGTTAAAAATTTAGGTAGTTTGTTAAAAATTCGTCTTTTTTAGTAGAAAATCATTAATCCTGATTGAAAATTAATCTTTTTTGAAGAAGTAATTATTTGGTTGAAAATTCTACTTTTTTTTGAACATTTGTTTTTTATTAAATAAAAATTTTTTAAATGAAAATTTATCTGTATTATTTTTGGTTAAAAATTGATCTTTTTAGTTAAAAAATTCAACCAGTTGGTTAAAAATTTGTGCAATTTGTTAAAAATTCGTCTTTTTTAGTAGAAGTTTGATATTCTGGGTTAAAAATTTATCTTTTTGGTTGAAAATTAAACAATTTGGTAGAAAACTTAACTCTTTTGTGAAACATTCGTTTTTATTTATTGAAAATAAATTCTTTAAATAAAAATTTAACTATTTTATTTTTAGTTCAAAATTGCTCTTTTATTTTAAGAATTCAACTATTGTTCATTTAGTTGAAAATTTTTTTATTTTGTTCAGAATTCCTCATTTTATTGAAAAATTATTCTTCTAAGTTAATAATTTAACTACTTGAGTAAAAATGTATGCATTCTGTTAAGCATTCGTCTTTTTTTGTAGAAAATTATTTCTCTTTGTTGAAAATGGATCTTTTTGGAAAAATTTAATTAACCTGTTGAAAATTTAATTTTTTTTTAGAAGACTCGTTTTCTGATTTATCAATAATTTTGTCAAGAGAAAATTTACCTTTTTTATTTTTAGTTAAAAAATTTAACTCTTTGGTTAAAAATTTATTTAATTTGTTAAAAATTCGTCTTTTTTGACAAAAGAAAAACTTTGTTGAAATTTTAATTGTTTTGTAGAAGATTCTTTTTTTTATCGAAAAAATAATTTTTTGGAATAAAAATTTAGCTATTCCTTTCTTGGTTAAAAATTACTGGTTTTAATTCAAAAATTCAACTATTTTGTTTGAAATTGATATAATTTTTTGAAAATTTGTTGTTTTTTGGTAGAAAATAATCTACTTGTTTGAAAATTCAACTATTTGGTTAGAATTTTATTAATTTTGTTAAAAATTCGTCTTTTTAGGGGAAAAAATAATCTTCTTGGTTAAAAATTTAATTATTAGCTTACGAATATATGTAATATGTTGAGAATTAGTCTTTTTTAATATAAAGTTGCCTTGTCTCTGTATTAAAAAAAAATATTTTAAAAATATTTTTCACTACGCAGAAAAATTTACCAAAAAGGATACTTTGGCACGCCGCTGACTACTTACGTTCAGAGCACCTGGATATGTCTTCACCCTTATTCCCAAAAGGGGATAGAAATCCAGGTTTGACTGTATTTGGTTAAAAAATCATCTGTTTTGTAGAAAGCTTGTCCTTTTAGCTTAAGAATCCAACTATTCGGTTAAAAATTTGTGTATTTCGTTGATAACTCGTCTTTTATGGTCGAAATTTAACCTTTCTGGTTGAAAATTGTTCTTTTTTAGTTGAAAATTCAATTATTTTGTAAAAAATAAAAATGTTTTGTAGTAAATTCGTGTTTTTGACTGGAAAATTCTATATTTCCAATATGAGTTTTGTTCTGTCTCGACTAAAAAATCGTTCTTTGATAAGAATTCAAGTATTTTCTTAAAAATTTTTCTTCTTTGGTTCACTTTCACTGTTTTAACTAAAACTGAAAAGCTTTTCTTGGTTAAAAAATCAACTATAGCATTTTTCTGTGAATTCACATTTTTGGGTTGAAAATTCGCAAAATTCGTCAAAAAAATCGGAAAAATATCTTGCCGATGTAAAAAGTGTTCTATTTTTGGATGAAATATTTAAATATTTAGCCATGTTGACATCAGCATAAATTTTCGGTTAGGTCACTGCCTCTCGTTTCCAAATTCAAATACAAGAGATGAATACACGCGTCGACTATGAATTTGGCACGAAACACTGGTTACCGATAACGTGTTCGAGCGCACTTCGAAAAAAAAAATTCGTTTGCTGCCGCTCATATTTCATCGCGTATTGCAGTGCCTACATTCATCACTGTTTGGAACAAATGGCACAGTTTTTGAAAACCACATTCGTAAACCCATTCCTACAAAGAGGACATCAAAGAAACAAACATTTGATTGCTCTCAATATTCTATGGATATTAATGGGAATTTATTTATTTTTTCCTTGATTTTTGGATCCATATTTATCACTTTTGGGAAAAAATTTTAATATTTCGTTGAAAATTCAACTATATTAAAGAAAATTCAACTCTTCTGGTTGGAAATTCGTCTTTTTATCTAAAAACTTTAAGTTTAAAATTTATCTTTGTGGGATAGAAATTTATCTATTTTCTTGAACATTTAACTATTTTGTTAAGCATTCACCTATTTTGTTAGAAATTCAACTATTTTGTTGGAAACTTTATGATAAATTCTCTGCGATGCCTGTGATTGGCCAGAGTGCCCCACCGGCGCGCTCGGGAGGATGGAAAACCCGGGAGGACGGAAAGCCAAATCAAATTTACATTATATACATTGTTTCTATTGATGTTAATAGGGCGTTTTAAGTTTTTAATTGCTTCTCAAGGTTTTTTCAAAAAATATTGCATGTTTTTGCAATGACGGTTGTTTTATCAAATGAAATGCTATTTCCTGTTTCGATATGATGCTCGGTTAGTGCTGATTGCGTGAAATGTTTTAGTCTGACTTTACTCTCATGTCCATTTACACGTTGGCTCACCGCTCTCCCGGTTTCTCCAATGTAGACTTTGCCACAAGAGCAAGGAATTTTACATAATCCCGGAACACAGAGATGTGCTTTTTTATTTTTAAGATTGTTTAGAAGTTGTCCTATTTTCGCAGGTGGTTTAAATATGTGTTGAGAGTTATGTTTGTTGAAAATTCTTCCTATTAATTCTAGTTGAAAATTAAACTGTTTTGGTTAAGCATTTGAACTATTTTGTTAAAAATTCACCTTTATTTGGCTGAATTAAACTATTTTTGGTATAAAATTAAAATTCTTTTTGTTGAAACATGAAATATCACATTTTTCGTTAAGAATTCATCTTTCTGGTTGAAAATTCAACTACTCAGTTGAAGGTGATACTGCGTTGTTAAAAATTCATTCATTTGGTTGACGATTGGTCATTTTATTTGAAAACATATTTTTGTGTTGTTCAGAATTTAATTATTTTGTTGAAAATTATGTTTTGTAGTTGAAAATTAATCGTTTAATTTTATCTTATAGGTAACTAATTCATTTTCTTGGTAAAAAAATCATGTACTTTGTGAAAAATTTATCTAATTTTGTAGAAAATTCATCTTAATGGTTGGAAATTAGACGTTTGATTAATAATTGGTTTTTTCTTATTTAGAATAATTTTTTAACCAAAAATGTAACTGTTATATTTTTCGACGGAAGTAAGAGAGTATTTTCATATCTAAAACTTCATCTTTTTGGTTAAAAATTAATTAATTTGGTAGAAAATTAATTTCTTTTTTGTTGAAAATTATTTTTTTTACTGAAGATGTAATTATTCCATTTTTGTTTAAAAATTTATGCTTTAAGTTGAACAATAATTAATTTTGCGAAAAACTTTTTTTTTTGTTCGCAATTTACTTTTCTAACTGCAAATTGAACTATTCTATTTTTGTTTTGAGAATTTATCTTCTAGTTGAAAATTTATATATTTTATTGAGACTGCACCTTTTTTGCTAGGAAATCCATCTTTTGGGTTTGAAATTCAACTAACTCTTTGGTTGAAAATTCATATTTTTGGCTGAACATTCATCATTTTAGCTAAACATTTTAGCTAAAAATTCATGTACTCGGTTAAAATAAAATTTCTCTCAGTTGATGATTTATCATTTTAGTTAAAAATTCACTTAAACTATTCCATTTTTAATGAAAAAATATACCTTTTGTAATAAAAATGTAATCTTTTTTGTCAAAAAATTATCTGTTTCTGTCCTGTTTTCTAAGAAAACATAAAGAAGCAATTGAAGTCTTAAAACACCTTAATAACATCAATAAAGGCAACGGATATAATACCAATCCGATAAGGCTTTCTCAGTGATCCGGGAGTATATAAAATCCCTGGCTCTTATGGCAAAGTCTATGTTGGGGAAACCGGGAGAGCGGTCAGCTAACGTGTAGAGAAACATGACAGTAAAGTCAGGCTAAAATTCTTTATGCCATTAACACTACCTAAGAATCATATCGAAACAGGACATGGCATTTGATCTGACAAAACAACCATCATTGCAAAAACATACAAAATTTTGCGAAGAAAACATAGATAAACAATTGAATACTTAAAACACGCTAACAACATCAGTGGGGACAATGGATATGATACCAATACGATTTGTCTTTCTCAGTGATCCGGGAATATACAAAATCCCTTGCTTTTGTGGTAAGGTCTGGGTTTGAGAAACTGGGAGAGCGGTCAGCCAACATGTACAAGAACATGAGAGTAAAGTCAGGCTAAAATACTTCACGCAATTAGCACTGCCTAAGAATCATATCGAAACTAGATATAGCATTTGAGCCGACAAAACGATTTCTAAAAAAATTCGATTTTTTAATTTAAAAAGATAAATTTGGCGTTGAAAATTAATTTCTTTTTGTTGACAATCTTTTTTTGTTAGGCAATGAATTTTGAACTAAAAGGTTAACTATTTTTGTGAAAATTTATTTTTGTGAGTAGAAATTGATTTTTCAAACTAAAGATTCAACTATTTGATTACAAATTTATGAATTTGGTTGAAAATTTGTCGTTTTAAATAAAATAACTGCTTTTGATTTAGAATTTGTCTTTTTTCGTTGAAACGTCAACTATTATATTTTTTTTGATAATTCATCCTTTTTGAAAAATTCAACTTTTCGAATTAGAAATATCTCTTTTTTATCACCAAAATTATCTTTCTTGGTTAATAATACATTTTTTAAATCAAAAATGTAATTTCTCGTCTATAAAATTTTTAGAATAGTGTAATTGTGCTATTAGTATTTTTTGGTTAAAAACTCTGCCATTACATTTTTGGTTCAGAATGCACACCTTTTGGTTAAAAATGGTACTATTTGGTTCAAATGCAATTCTTTTGTTAAGAATTTATCTTTTTTGTTGAAAATGAACTTTTTTCTTGAAAATTGGTCTTCTTGGGTTTCAAAGTCAACGATTTTTTAAAAAATTCGACTTTTCAGATTAAAAACTCAAATTTTTTATTGAAATTAATTTTTTTGGTTAAAGATTCATGTTTGCAGTTGAAAATTTGACTATTTTATTCAAACTCGTTTTTTATGGGTTGAAAGTTTATTTTTTCACTCAAAATTCATTTATTTGGTTCAAATTTTTGCATTTGATTCAAAATTTGTCTTTTTATATCAAACAACTGCTATTGATTTAGAATTTAAGTTTTTTTTATTAAAATGTCAGCGATTATTATTTTTGTTGAGCATTTACCCTTTTGAAATTGAATCACGTCTCTTTGGTTAAAAATTCGTATTTTTGGATTTAATAATATATTAAATCCCTTGATCTTGCGTCAAAGTCTATGTTAGAGAAACCGGAAGAGCGGTCAGACAACGTGTAAAGGAACATGAGAGTAAAGTCAGGCTGAAATACTTCACGCAATTAGCACTAGGTAAGCATCATTTCGAAACAGGACATAGAATTTGATCGGACAAAACAACCGTCATTGCAAAAACATACAATATTTTACGAAGAAAACATACAGAATCATTTGAATACTTAAAACAACCTTATAACGGCAATAGAGACCATGGATATTATACCAATCCGATTTGTCTTTCTCAGTGATCCGGGAATATATAAAATCCCTCGCTCTTGTGTCATTATCTAGGTTGAAAACACTGGGAGAGCGGTCAGCCAACGTGTACAGGAACATAAGAGTAAAGTCAGGCTGAACTAATTCACGCAATAAGCACTATCTAAGCATCATATCGAAACAGGACATTAACACTTTTCGCAGAAAAGTTATCTTTTTTGGTGAAAAAGGAAATTTTTTGCTGAAAATCCAACTTATTTTGTTGAAAATTCATATTTTTGGATTTAAAACAAAGTATTTATTGAAAATATAATATAATTCTACCGCAACCTTATGAATTTTAAGCATTTCATATTGTATTCAAAATAATACCTACATGAAATTTTTTCAAAAATAATTTCCCCATTTTCGTAAGAAAATTACCCTTCCCATCTTTTGAGATAATTTTAGGCTGTGAAGTCTGTGAATAAAGTAAATCTGGTGAAAAATTCAAACTGATCGAATAAATATTTTTTACAAAAAAATTATTTCCTATTCCTGCCTACATCAAAGCTTCCGATTCGTTAGATTGCAAAAAACTTTTCCAGAGATTCGATTAATCTTGGTCACATGACTTATGGGGATCAGAAAAATTGAAAAACTTTTGCGATTTTTCCCGATTACTGTAACTTATGCTGAAGCTCTGCGGAGATGAAAGAAAACGAATGGGTGTTCCACGAGATTATATTAAAAACAGATGCTCAGAATTTATTCAACATAAAAATATTTTCTAACTTACAGTTAGTGCAGGGTGATTATAAAATTCCAGTATATGCTCGTACACGTAATTGGCTTTAAAAATGTCGCCTACCGCTCTTCCGTGAAATACAATATCACATAATGTTTTTTACTGATTACACCTAGACGAGATTTTCTCATCACGGAAAAAAAATTCTCTTCTGAGTGAGATGAGGTAAAAAGAAGAAAAATTCTTGTGCGGTAAAGCGCTAAAGTAAATTTGACCCAGGGGCTATCTAGACATCCTAGGAATCCCTTTACATCCCCTCCATCTTCAAGAATGTCTTCCTCTCTAATTTCGTATTTTCGCGATGCGCTCATGGGACGAATGTAGCCTCGGAGATTTTTATTTTTCTTATCTCGGACGGCTATTTTGCGAAACTACTGCTATCTGTTCATTTTTACACAGGTATTTTTAAATTAGAGATCAAATCACCGACGACTGTAACTTAGTGATTGTGAATTCTCTTTGGTTAAAGCTCCTTCGGCTTTAACGAACACATTCTGTTGATTCTCGCGCTAGGCACTCGGTCTTTGCAATCCCCCCGCATTTGTGCACAGATCTTTTTTAATTAAAGGTCTTAGCATCGACAACTGTAATTTGGTGATTGTGAATTCTCTTTTGTTAAAACTCCTGCGGCTCTAACGACGTAGTTTTTCTATTATTTTAATTTGTTTATTTTTAATGCTGTTTTTTACGATTTTAACAAAAAATTCGGATCCTAGCATAAAGTCGTTCTAAGAAAATTTGTAGATACAATTCGGGCGAAAAATTTTGTTAAATAAAATGTTATCGTAGCTTGTATCGTTTTTCAAAAAGTTAATTTTTTCATTTTTAATGTTTTTTTATAACAAAATTTCATAAACAATTTTTATATTTATTTTTTGTTGGAGACAACTTTTGTCTGTTAATTTTTCTTATCTCTTGTGTCGTTTTTCCAAAAATTTAATTCTTTTATTTTTAATTTTATTTCTTACGATTAAAACAAAAACTACGCTTTTTATTAAACAATGATTAATAACAAATTTGCAGATCTTTTTTGGGTGAACATCTTCTGTCACTTCACAGCCTCTCACTTCCTTAAGTTTTCCTCTCTGCATTTTATTATACTACCTCTACTCCCATTTATTTTTCCAACTTCGCCTTCCCTAATTTCCTACACTTTGCCGTCCCTTATTTTTTCTAACTTCCCTCCTCTTATTTTCCTATACTTGCCCTTCTGTCCATATACTTATTTCCACTCTCTTAATTTCACCTACTTTCCTCCCTATCCTTCATTGCCTCTACTTTTCAATCTTTCATTTCCTATCACTTCCCCTACACCGCCTCTCCTAATTTCCTCTAGCTCATCTACTTCTACTCTCCTTACTTTTTCAGCTAACACTCACTTACCCTACTTCCCTTCCACAGTCATAACTTCCTCTCTCCTACTCACCATCATTTCTGAAACTTTCCCTTCTTTCCTCTTACTTGTTCTAGTTCCCCCCCCCCATTTCATTTTACTATCTCGCCTCCACTAATTTTTCATAGTTTGCCATCCTTCATTTCCCCTGACTTCCCTTCGCTGATTTTCCTATACTTTTACTACTGCCTACTCCTTCATTTCCGCTCTGCTGATTTCACCTGCTTTTTTTCTATCTCTCATTTTCTTTACATCCCATTCCTATATTTCTTATTACTTCCCCTACTTTCCCTCTTCTGATTTCATTTATCTCACCTACTTTCCCTCCCCTTATTTTTCCTTACCCTCCCTTATTTTTTCCTCTTCCCTTATTTTCGCTCCCTTAATTTTACATGATTGCTTTACTATTCCTCATTTTCTCTACTTCACACCACTTTATTTTTCATCACTTCCTCTACTTTATGTCTCCTAATTTCCCCTAATATTCTCTACCTGAACTACTATCCCTTTTCTTATTTTCCCTCACCTTCCCTAATTTTCCCCTCATTTCTCTTACTTTTTCTCTCTATAGTTTTTTTTACTTCTCCTGATTTTTTACTTATTTCTTCTTCTTCCTGTCTCCTCATTTCCCTTTACTACCTGTACTCTTCCTTTATTCTACCAACTTTTCCTCCCTTAATGTCTCATACTTTGCTATCCCTTATTTTCCCTAACTTCCCTCCTCTTATTTTCCCTTACTTTTCCCCTATTATTTTTTCTTACTTTTCCTACTCCGCGTTTCCTCATTTCTTCTACTTTTTATACCTTTATTTACTGTAATTTCCCCTACTTTGCCTCTCCTTATTTTCCCTAATTTCACCTAATTTCCTGTACCTTACCTGCTTCCCCTTATTTTGCTTTACATCCTTTAATTTTTTCCTCAATTTTCCTTTTTCCCGTCCCCTCAATTTCCTTTACTACCTCTACCCTTCCCTCTATTTTCCCAACTTCTTTACCTTAAATTCCTCTTTCTTAGTTATCCTTTAATTTCTCCTACATAGTCATTTCCTTAATTTCTCATACTTAGTTGTCCCTTATTTTTCCTAACTTTCCTTCTCTTATTTCTCCATACTTTCTCTACTCCACCTTCTCTCATTTTCGCTCTGATAATTTCACCTACTTTCCTTCCTATTTCTAATTTCCTCTACTCCCGCTCTCCTAATTTTTTATTATTACTTCTTCCACCCACCTTATTTCCCCTCACTTCCTAAAATTTTTCTCTAAGTTCTCCAACTTCCCAACCCTTTATTTCTCTTCACTACCTTTACTTCTTTCTTACTTTCCCAACTTCTACTCCCCTAATTTTCCATACACTGCCATCCCTTATTTTTCCTGACTTTCCTCCTTTTGATTTTCCTTTGCTTACTACCTCTACTCCCTCTTCCTTCACTTCCGCTTGCCTAATTTGATTTATTTCCCTCCTTATACCTCATTACCTTCACTTCCCATTTCTTTATTTTTTATCACTTCCCCTACTTCCACTCTCCTAATTTCACCTAATTTATTCTACCTTTCCTACTACTCCTTCCTTCATTTTTCCCGACTTCCCCTAATTTTCCCTCACTTCTCCTACCTCCCGTACTAATATTTCCTCTCACTATCCCTGAAAGGAAAAAAAAGGCGCATTAATATCCCCCAAATCTCACTTGACATAAGTTTCATTCAATCGAAAATCAATTGAAGTAATGCCTATTTTCCATATTTTTCATTGGCCCGAATTGTCGTTTTACCTACATTTTATTTTTCCGATTTGTCACTAACCAGAATTGAGATCAGCCTGAATTATCATGTGGCATAATTTTTAGATCACCACTTCGCCAGAACATTTATTTATCCTAATTTTCATTTGATCTCATTTCTGTTTTTGCAACTTTTTATATGACATAATTTTCATTTTTTCGAATAACTATATAATCCAATTTTTATTTTTATATATTTATATATTTTTATTTTCTATAATTTTCATTTTTCCTAATTTTAATGTAACCTAGTTTTTTTTCTTCCGATAAATCATCTACCCTAATTTGTATGTGTCCAAATTTCCATTTGTCATCATTACCATTTGCTAGAACTTTCACGTGGCCTTATTTTCATTTCACCGAATTATCATTTGTCATACGTTTTATTTCCCCTAATTTTTATTAAATCTGTCCTCTATTTCTCTGCAGCACGTCAGATTTTAAGATTTTTTGGATCACAATTTTTGTTGAAAAATTACAAATCAGGAGATAGAATGTTATAAAAAATTTTTTTTAATGAAAATCAATATACAATTTCGATGCATTTTTAATGTAAAATCCAACGCTGGGCTGGTTTTTGTGATATCTTATACGGTTGCCGAGATAATCTAGAAAAACTGAGGAAAAACACGAAAAAAAGTGGTTTTACAAAAAA
>JAUELO010000273.1:9057683-9067905 GCA_032357855.1 Amphibolips quercusostensackenii | reverse complement strand
CGCCAAGTGATTGGTACATCGTACGCCAAGTGATTGGTACACCGTACCCTTAGTGATTGGTACATCGTACCCCAAAAGGTCGGTACATCAAACCCCAAATTTTTGGTACATTGTACGCCAAGTGATTGGTACACCGTACTCTTAGTAATTGGTACATCGTACCCTAAGTGTTCGGTACATCGTACCCTAAGTGTTCGGTACATCGTACACCAAGTGATTGGTACATCGTACCCCACGCAGTCGGTACATCGTACCCTACATCACAGAGAAGGCTTATCTTTCAAAATGGATATAATCAAGAAATTACTGATTAATTCACACTTTGTTTTTTCTGCGGTGGTTGAAAACTGAAAATTTTAAATCTTCCATCAGATAGACACCCTCATGATGTGTCATCAATATAAGTAGAAAGGATTAAGGCATGAAAATTTTTTCTTTTTTCATCTGAAGGCAGAAATTCGACATGACTTTCCCTCAGCGTAATCCGACCGTTATTCATAGCGAGCGCATTGGTGAAGTTCCTAAGTAGGATTACCTTCAGGAGTGGCAACCTCCCTCAGCATAATATAAAAAAAACTAGAAAGAAACTTCTTAACTGCGATCCCGTCGTTCTTGCTCCTGTCGACCTTCTTCTTCCACATTTTCCCTGTTCGGCGAACCCTTCAGTTTTTTTTTTCATCTTCTCAGGTCTTGCTTCCAACTCGTGGAACATCCGGGAAACGCTGGATGGATTATGTAATAGGTTGGATCTTCAGCTCTTTTTTGGCTTATCTGAGGCAGGCCTGCTGAGAGCCTTTACTGCAGGTCGTTAAAGGTAGAGTCGAGTTTACTTTTCGACCAAAAATTTACGCTCATAAACTTAATGGTATAGTCTACTAAGCAGGAAAACCTAATATTGACTGGGAATCAGAACAAAACTTGAAAAAAGCGGAAATAAATCGGGAATACAAATTCGAGCCGTAACATTTGATTACGTAAATCCCATAGGATGACTTTGTGAAGCTCTTCATCTAGGGTGATTGCTAGACATTGATCAGCGCAATGGGTCAGAGCGGTGTTGCGCACAGGTTTTTTATCGACATTCTGATTGCTTGCAAAATCAATTTTGTAAATCAAATTTTCTGAAAAGGAATTTTATTTTGTAATAAAATTTATTTTTAAATTTTTCTAACAATATTGATAAAAGAAAGAACTTGCAATGTGAATTATTTTTCAAATAATAACAAATTTGGAATAATTAACGATTACTACTCAATTTTAATTAGTAAACTTTTTCTCACATTAAAAGAGATGAGAAAAATTTAAGTATGGATATTTTATCTTATAATTCAGAAATATAGTAACAACCTTGCTTTAAAATTTGGAAGAGGAAAGTTTCAAGTTGTGATGAATTTTGGATTTGCTAAAATTTTTTTTTCAATTTTCTTTTTAAATTAAAATTTGAATTATTAATCAAAATTTGAATTACATTTAAAAAATTCCCTGTTTTAAGAGAAAGTTTTAATTTTTTTCAAAATTTACTATTACAAGTCAAAATTATATTCATTTACACATTTTTAAATTTTTTTAAAAAATATATTAAAACCCTTTTTTAAAAATTTGGTAAAGTAAAGTTCCAAATTATTACGAAAATTTTCACTTGGAACAGGTATTTTTTTTTAATTTCCTTTTTCTAAATTAGAATTCAAATTCTTTAAAAAAATTCCTATTTCACGTGAAAAATTCTCTGTTTGAAAGCGAAATTTTAATTTTTTTCATGATGTAGCTTTACAAGTCAGAATTATATTTATTCACCATTTTTTTATCATGACTCGATTTTAATCTTCCTTTCATACTGTGAAAAAATTAATTAGTTAATAATTTGTTAATCATTTTACAAAATAAGAAGCGTTGAACTATAATTTTTATTATTACATTCAAATAATTTTTACTTCATTTTTTTTAAATTTGAATTTACATTTATAAAAGTTTGATTTATTAATAACATTTTATACTAATTCCAGAAAATGTAAGTTTTAATAGAACCTGTTAGTAATTAATTAATCAGTTCACAGCATGAAAAGCATCAAACAATTATATTTATTAAAGCATTCAAATAATGTTTACATTGTATATTTAAAGAAAATTGAATTGTATTTTTATAAATTTAATTTCCTCATAAACTTTTAAACCGATAAGAACAAAATTAAAATATATGTACATGTAATTTTAAAAATTGCATTCAGATACTTATTAAACAACATCACAGACATTCCAAAAATTACATAATTGTAATAAATATTTTTAATAAACTTTTATTATAAAAATAATAGCCAATATTCAATCAAATAACCTTATAGTAATTTAATGTTTAAAAAAATTATTCAGTCAATAATTAATTGATCAGTTCACAACATTTAAAGCATTAAGCGATTATTTTCATTCAAACATTCAAATAATGTTCACGTCAGATAATATTTGTTTTAAACTTGAAATTTAATTTCTGAAAATTTTAATTATTATTAAGATTTTATATTAATTTTCGAAAAAATTAAATCATATGCACAAATAATTTGAAAAATCAAATATAGATCCTTATTCACAACATCACACACATTTAGAAAAATTACATAATTGTAATTGATATATTGTAATTATAATTATAACAAATATAATTGAATAAATGCAACATTTTAAATAAAAAATAAACTTTCATCATACAAAAAATAGCCAATATCCAATTACAAGATCTAAAATAGAAAAATCTCTTTATGTTACTTAATTAAAAACAATCAAAATTTAATCTCCACTGAGTTTAATATTGTGAAAAAATTATTCAGTCAATAATTAGGAAATCAGCTTAAAAGGTAAATTAGTTAAATTTGTTGAAAAGGAACTTTTATTTGTGAAAATTTAATTTATTAATAACCTTTTACACTAATTCCAGAAAACGTTAGTTTTAATAAAATAAGTTAATAATTAATTAATTAGTTCACAGCATAAAAAGCATTAAAGAATTATTTTCATTGAAGCATTTAAATAATTTTTGCTTTTTATATTTTTTCTTAAATTTAAACTTTTATTTATGCAATTTTCATTTATTAATAACCTCTCATTCTTATTCCAGAAAATGTAAATTTTAATAGAATGAGTTGATAATTAATTAATCAGTTCACAACATGAAAAGCATTAAACATTTATTTATATTAAAAGATTTTAATAATGTTTAAAATATTTTTTTGTCACTGTTCCAAGTCAAAATTGTAATCCTTTTAAAAAATCCCCTTTTCCAAGAAAATTATGTTTTTTTTTTTAAATTCCCTCTTTCAACTCAGAATCAAAATAATAAAAAATATGAAACCGCTTTTAATTTGCAAATTAGTACATTCGAGAGAGAAATTCTGGTCACTGTATCACTTAATCACTGAATCACTTAAATGGTGAATTAGTTAAATTAGTTAAAAAAAGAACTTTCATTTCTAAAAATTTAATTTATTAATTACCTTTTAAACTAATTCCAGAAAACGTAAGTTTTAATAGAATTAGTTAATAATTAATTAATCAGTTCACAACATGAAAAGCATCAAAGAATTATTTTCATTAAAGCATTCAAATAATTTTTGCTTTATACATTTTTTTTAATTTGAACTTTCACTTTGCAATTTTCATATATTAATACCCTTTTATTCTTATTCCAGAAAATGTAAATTTTAATGTAACTAGTTGATAATTAATTAACGAGTTTACAACATGAAAAGCATTAAACAATTATTTCCATTAAAAGATTTAAATGATGTTTACAATATTTTTTTGTCACTGTTCCAAGTCAAAATTTTTATCCTTTTAAAAAATTCCTTGTTTCAAGAGAATTATGTTTTTTTTTTTTTGAATTTCCTCTTCCAGCTCAGAATTAAAATAATAAAAAATATAAAACCGATTTTAATTTGCAAATTAGTACATTCAAAACAGAAATTCTGGTCACTGAATCACATTTCCCGGTTTTTTCCCGGTAAACAAAATTCCCGGTCATATCCCTGTTTTCCCGTTCAGGTAGGCACCCTTATTTTATATCTGATGAATCTAAAGGTGTTATTTAACTTATTTTTAGTAAATTTAATATTCTATAATTTATATTTAATTAATTTATAATTTTTAGCTAACTTAAAATTTCAGAAATTTACTTGATGACCTTGAGAACCGCAAAAGGAGCAAATGAATGTTGCTAAGGAATTTGAACTTTCACGAGACACCCACGCGAAATGCCTCCGCAGTTTATACCACGTGTGATAAGATCAGACAGCATAGGGACACATCGTTCACGATATCGTGAAAGTAAATTTCACTGGCAGCTACGATAGGAAATTCAAATGGATTTTGTATATAAAAACGCTAGAACACTCTGTTCTCAATTGCTGTTGATCAGCAGTAAGCTGAGAAAAAAATTGATTTTTCTAGCGGATTCCTGATCGATGTGTATTCATGAAAATGAAAAATGTTACTTCTACTTTTTATAGTGGAAGTAACACTTCCCATGACGTATTCACTAAAACACATATAAAATACAATAAATTTTTTTTGAATTGCTTAAGAGTTTCATATAAAAAGATGTATTGCTTTTAATTTAAAACTTATTCAAGACCTTAGATGTTAAGAACGGATAGGCACGGATAGCGCTCGGATGGGTGACCATTCGTAATTCTCCCTTAGTCGTTTTTTCACTACCTTTAACTACTGTTAAACGGGAGGTTTCATGGCAAGGATGGATGTGGGCACTCGATAATATCGAATGTCTACATCTAAACTTGTCTGACGGTAACGGGCTGTGCTCAGGAGTTTCAGTTTTCTGCAGTTTTCCACTTCTCTGACTGAATTTTCAGACGAAGGCGATCGCTTTCAATAAAAATCGGGCTTCACAAGATAGAGGATTTTAGGAATCGAAAATAAGACAGGAATATTATTTATTCGATTCTAAATACATCGTCACTTATTTTATT
This sequence comes from Amphibolips quercusostensackenii, assembly GCA_032357855.1. NCBI lineage: Eukaryota > Metazoa > Arthropoda > Insecta > Hymenoptera > Cynipidae > Amphibolips > Amphibolips quercusostensackenii. Next base: position 9,062,932 of record JAUELO010000273.1, on the reverse strand, counting down.
TTATTAGTTTTTTTTATAAATTTGACTTAGCTTAAAAGATTTGCATGATTTTAAATGATTTTGAGAAATTCTAAGAAATGCTTAAGCTTGTTAAAAGATCTCTGATTTTAACCTGGAATTTTGGAAAAGAATTATAATTATGATTTGGACCATCGATAATTTTTATTCGTAAGAATTACTATTCTGATTTGGAACAGGAAATTTTATAAATAATTATAATTCTGAATCTGAGCAGGGAATTTGCAAATTTCCTTGTCTGAAACAGAATTAAAATTATTTTTTGAAATTCCAGTTTTATGTGAAAAATTCTCTTTTTCAAGTCAAAATATAACTTTTTATCTAAAATAAGCAAAAAAAGAGCTTTTTATCTGCCCGCGGAGCGGCAGTAAAATAGCAATTTATTAAACCACAACAAGCGGCACGTAAAGTGAACTTTATTGTACCGCGTCAAGCGTCATGTAAAGTGACAGCAAGAAGGAAGTGAGAAAGAGAAGGAAAAAGAAAGGAAAAAAATGTGGAAAAGAAGAAAGGAAAGGGGAAAAATAAGAACAAGAAAGGGATAGAGGGGACAAGGGAAAGAAAAAGGGAAGAAGGGCAGAGAAAAGGGTGAGGAGGAAAGAGGAAAATGAAAAGGGAAAGGGGAAAAGAAAAGGGGAAGGGAATGGAAAGTGCAGGGAAAAGGGCAGAAAGCGTCAAGGTAAAAGGAAAGGGGGAAAAGAAGGTGAGAAGGAAAGGAAAAAAAGAAGGAAAAAGAGAAAAATGAAAGCGAAAAATAAAAAGGGACAAAGTATGCGGAAAGGGGAAAATGGGAAGAGGAAAATAAAAAAAAAAGAGAAAAAGAAAATAGTAAAACGAAAGGGGACAAGGTAAAGAGAAAGAAAAAGGAGTGAAGGAAAAGGAAATAAGTAAAAGGGGAAATGGGTAAGGAAAGGGGAAAGGGACAGGGAAAGGGGAAAAGGGAAAAGGAAAGAAAAAAGGAAAAGAGAAGAGAAAAAGGGAAAAGGAAAGATAAAAATAAAAAAGGCGATAAGAAAGCGGAAAGGGGAAAATAGGAAAAGAAAAAGAAAGGGGGAAAAGAAAAAGGTTAAACGAAAGAGGATAATGAAAGGGAAAAGAAGAAAAAGAAAGGGAAAAGGAAAGAAGGGAAGGAGAGAAGAAACAGGGAAGCGGAAAAAGAGGGATGAAGAAAAGAGAAAAATTTAACGGGGCAAAAGGAAAAGGAATAAAGAAAGAGGAAAAGGAGAGAGGAAAAGAAAAGGGGAGAAGAAAATAGTAAAACTAATGGAGAACAGGAAAAAGGAAGGGGGAAAGAAGGAAAAAGGGAAGGAAAGGGAAAAAGAAAAAAAGGAAAAGGGAAGCGGAAAAAGGAAAAGAGAAGGAGGGGCAGAGACAAGGAAAAGAAGGAAAGGGCGGAGCGGAAAAGGGCAAAAAGAAGGAGAAATGGGAGAATAAAAAAGGGGAAACAACTGGAAAAACTCAGAGGAAAGTAGAAATGGAAAAAATAGGAATATGAAAGAGGAAAATAAAAGGAGAAGGCAAAGGGAAGGGAAAAAAGCGTGAAGGTAAAAGGACAGGGGAAAAGAAAGTGGGAAAGGGAAAAAGGAAAGGGAAAATAAAAAGCGCCGTAGGAAGTTTAAAGAAAAAAATAAGCAGAGGAAAAGAAAAGAGGAAAAAAAAGTCAAAGAAAATGGTAAAACGAAAGGGAAAAAGGGACAGGGAGAGGGTAAAAGGGAAGGGAGAAGAAAATGAGAAGGGGAAAGGGGAAAAGGAAGGGGAACAATAAAAAGGAATCAAGAAAAAAGAAAGGAAAAAATAGGAAAAAAATAAAAGGGGGAAAAATGGTAAAACTAAAGGGGAAAAGGAAAGGAGATAAAAGAAAAAGAAAGGGCAAAAAGGAAGAAGGAAAGGAAAAAAGGGTCAGGGAAAAAGAAAAGGTGAAAGAAAAGGGCAAAAGGGAAAGGGCGAAAGAAGAAAAAGAAAGGGCAAAAGGGAAGAAGAAAAGGAGAAAAGGGACAGGGAAAGGGAAAAAGAAAAGGGCAAAAGGAAAGGGAAAAAAGGAAAAGAAAAAGAAAGGGCAAAAAAGAAAAAGGAATAGGAAAAGTGGAAAAGGAAAAAGTAATAGAAAAGTCTCCCGTTAAAAATCAAAAATTGTAATAACTTTGGAAAAGAAAAGATTCAAATTCTGGGAAATTTTTATTTGCAGAAAAAAATTATGTTTAAACAAATTCTGTTTTGGAACAAGGAATTTTCAAAACCTGACGAATTTTGACTTGGAACAGAAATTACTTTTGTAAATCCCTTTTCTATGAATCAGAATTTAAATTAATTTCCAAAATTTCCTCTTTAATATCAAAAATGACCTGTTGCAAAATGAAATTATAATTCTTTACAAAATTCGTTCCTCCAAAGTAAAAATTATTATTATTTATTTTATTAGTTTTTTTTCGTTATCATTATTATTTGCGGGAATTACTTGTCGCAGTTGTCAAAATTATATCTTTACTGAAATTCCATGTCCGAAACTCAAAATTATAATTCTTTTAAACAATTCGCTTACAATTAAAATATATAATTTTTATAATGATATTTTCTAATAACACTCCAATTAATATTTAACGAATAATCACTTATACTAAAGAAATAAAGAATTACACCTAAATTTTTTGTTCACAATCTTTGAAAAATCTACATTTTGCTGAAATTTTTTTTAATACCTTTAAGATTTTTTTATTCATTTTTTCATCTCTTAAAAATATTTAAATATCTTTTATATACTTAATCCAATTTTGTCTCAAATTTTGTAATTTTACAAAATTGACGGATTTTGCATTAAATTCTTTTATATTCTTATTTGGAATTTTAGGAAGTCATTGAAAAGGTTTTAAAAAAACTTCTAATTTTTCCTTAGAATTTACTTTTCAAAATAAACAATCATTTGAAATTTGCCGATGAATCTTGAAAAAAATTTTGTATTCTCTTTAAACCTTTGAAAATTTTTAAAACGTTTTTAATCTTTGTATCGAAATCATAAAAACACCACATTTCCTTAAAAATTTTTAGAATTCTTTCCAAATTTGTAATTTTTTTTTGAATTTTTTCAATCTTCTAAGACTTTTAAATAATTTAAATTTTCACTATATTAAAAAACAATTTTTTACGTAATTTTGAAAAATCTACTTTTTACTTAAAATGTTTTAAAATCTTCTGAATATTCAAGAGATTTTCGAATCATTTTAAAACTTTGGAATACCTTTAGAAAAAATTTAGTTTTCCAAAAATTTGGTAAGAACCTGCAAAATAAAAAAAATTAGCTTAAAATCTCCAAATTTATTTGGAAAATGTTAACATTATCACTTACCACCAATACAAATTAGTTTACAATTAAAATTTGATCTTTCATCGTTTTTAAAATCGCCTGAAAATTTCTAAATCCCGTAAAAATCAAATTTAGAATTCAGGTAAATCCCTTTCAAATTTATTAAAATCTTTAAAATCTAAAATTTTTTATTTTCAACCTCTAAAACATCTTTATTTCTTACTTAAATAAATATTAGACAATTATAAATTTACCGAACATAAAATATTAAAGTAAAATTACCATATTCTTAGCAATTAAAAACTTTTAATGCATTTTTAATGACAAAGCTCCTGACAAATTATTGAGAAAAGTAATTTCAACTTTCACTGTAGAAAATACTCGTAATTAAAGATAATTTTATTTGCACTTAAAATTAATAAATTTAATCATCCGCGTTATCAAATTTAATAACCCAGCTTAAAATTGAATAGAAATGTCTGGATTACACCTCGAATTTGAATAATCTCGAATCAAAGTAATTGTCCAAGCTTTTCAGACAAGATGCTGATCCTACTTGAATTGAAATTGCTGAGCGTTCTCTAACTCGAAATTCTTAGTTCCATTGTGGACTCTGCTTTGCAGAACGAAAACGAGGTCGATAACTCAGCGTGACGTATCTGTAAGAATACTAAAGGTATGGTAATTTTCAGGATACCTGCATTCTCGCGGGTCGCGGCTGTTGATAAACACTTTCTTATAATCGCTTTGTCAGGACACGGGATACACGTATTTGCATATTCGATAGGATGCACGATATTCTCAGCCAGACATAAAAGGTAGCAAATAGTATAAATAGTTTAAAGTCAGTCCATTTCCAAAAGACAAATTTGCGAGAACAACTTGAAGGTTATTCATTACCTCAATCAAGCATTTCGCGTAAACACATTCATAAATTTTGATTTGTTCCTGTCTTTTTCATAAATATGTGACGCAGTAGAAAATCCAAGGACAAATTAAAATATAACCTTGGGAATGCTTACGCGAAATGCCTAATTAAGATAATAAATGACCTTGAAGTTGTTTACGCAAATTCGTTTCTCACAGTTGCGGAATATCATTTTGTGACATCATCGGGACCCTTTAGGAATTTTCCAGAAACTTAGCACGGACACGAACCACTCAAACTAGGGAACAGCCTCGATGTCGGTAAGGTAGGAATTTGTATTTAGAAATGCCCTTGCCTATCTACCAATATATATAAGCAACTTTTATTCAAACTATTATTATTAAGTCTGTAAATTATCAACATTTTTATTTATTAATCGCAGACTTGACCGTCTTTGACCTATTTAATCTTTTTTCCCTATTTGATCTTTTTTCCCTTTTTCACGTTTTCACATTTAAATCTGAACTGAATTAATAAACCCAAAAAAGAATTTCAAACATCTTTTTCTTAAATATAATTCTTTCTAGTTAAATAGCCTATTACATTTCTGGTCGGGAATCCGTCTTTTTAGGATAAAAATGAACCCAAATATTTTCATGGAAATTCACATCTTCGAATAAAAACAATTTTATTACAAAGTTCTCCTTTTTACTGCCAAATTCAAATGTTTGGTTAAAAATTCCTCTCTTTGGGTTAGAGAGCTTTTTTAAAGTTTGAGAAATAAAAAGGGAAAAACGGAAAAAATGCGATTATGTAAAAAAGGGAAAAGACTATGATACTGACATTTTGTTGGTGTTATTTGAATTATTGTATTTTCAATAAATTATTGATAAAATTATTATTTTATATAGTATATAGAATTAAACTTTATTTATCAGAGATTTCAAAGTAGCATAAATAGTTTAATGCAAGACATAACTAAAGTCACGTAGTATAAGTTGTTTAAAGTCAGGCGGAACCAATGTCAGTGGTAGTGCGAGTCACCATAGGTCAGACACAATGTTT
>JAUELO010000273.1:9040426-9057146 GCA_032357855.1 Amphibolips quercusostensackenii | reverse complement strand
ATTCCAGAGGTTTCAGATACTTACAGGGTTTTCAATGGATTTCTGAGGAGCTTTAGGGAATAAATGGAATGAAATTTTTAGGAAATCTAGGAATTTTGCGGATTTCAGAGATTTCAGGGATTTCAAAGATTTCAAGGGATTCCAACGGATATCTAGATAATTTTATGGAATAAATAAAATAATCTGAGATGAAATTTTAAAAAAACTTGAAGGTATTTCCACGGATTTCAGGTATTTTAAGGGTTTCTAACGGATTTCTAAGGAACTTCAGGAAATAAATGGAGTGAAATTTTTAGGAACGTCTGTAGGATTCCAAGGATTTTAGAGATTTCAAGAATTTAAAAGATTTTAAGGGATTCAAACGGATTTCTAAGCAGCTTTAGGAAATAAATGGAATGAAATTTTTAGGAAATCTTGGGATTTTGCGGATTTTATAGATTTCAGGGATTTTAAAGATTTCAAGGAATTCCAACGGATATTTAGATGACTTTAGAGAATAAATAAAATAATATGAGATGAAATTTCAAAAAAACTTTCAGGTATTTCTACGGATTTCAGAGGGTTTAAGATATTTTAAGGGTTTTCAACGGATATCTGAAGAGCCTTAGGGAATAAATGGAATGAAATTTTCAGAAACTTCTAGGGATTTTCACGGATTTCAGAGATCACAGGGATTTTAAAGAGTTAAAGGGATCTTAACGGAGAATTCTATACAGAACTCCATCTAAAGAATTTTATTGAAAAAATAAAATAAAATGTAATTTTAAGGAACTTCTTGGGATTTCTACAGACTTCAGGGTTTTCAGAGATTTCAAGGCATTCTAACGAACATCTAGAAAACTTTAGGGAATAGATAAAATAATATAGGATTAAATTTTAAAAAAATTTCAGGGTATTTCCACGAATTTTAGATATTTGAAGGGTTTCTAACGAATTTCTATGTAAATTCAGGAAATAAATGGAGTTAAATTTTTAGGAACGTCTGCAGGATTCCAAGGATTATGAAGATTTTAAGAATTTGAAAGATTTCAAGGGATTCAAATGGATTTCTAAGCAGCATCAGGGAATAAATGGAATGAAATTTTTAGGAAATCTAGGAATTTCGCGGATTTTAGAGATTTCAGGGATTTTAAAGATTTCAAGGGATTACAACGGATATCGAGATAACTTTAAGGAATAAATAAAATGATATAAGATGAAATAAAAAAAAAATTTAAGGTATTTCTACGGATTTCAGAGGGTTTAAGATATTTTAAGGGTTTTCAAAGGATATCTGAAGAGCTTTAGGGAATAACTGGAATGAAATTTTCAGGAACTTCTAGGGATTTTTACGGATTTCAGAGATCACAGGGATTGTAAAGATTTAAAGGGATTTCACTGGAGAATTCTATCCAGAACTCCATCTAAAGAATTTTATGGAAAAAATAAAATAAAATTAAATTTCAAGGAACTTCTTGGAATTTTTCACAGACTTCAGGGTTTTCAGAGATTTCAAGGCAATCTAACGAACATCTAGAAAACTTTGGGGAATGAATAACATAATATGAGATTGAATTTCAAAAAAACTTTTAGGGATTTCTACGGATTTCAAAGATATTAGATATTTCAAGGGTTTCCAACGGATTTTTAAAAAACTTTAGGCGATAAATAGAATGGAATTTTTAAGAACTTTTATAGATTTCTACAGATTTCAGAGATTTCAGGAATTTTGAAAATTTTAAGGGATTCCAACCGTTTTCAAGGAATTCCAACGGACATCTAGATAACTTTAGGAAATAAATAAAATAATATAAGATTAAATTTCAAAAAAGCTTTAAGGAATTTCTACGGATTCCAGAGGTTTCAGATACTTACAGGGTTTTCAATGGATTTCTGAGGAGCTTTAGGGAATAAATGGAATGAAATTTCAAGGAACTTTCAGGAATTTTTACGTATTTTAGAGATCACAGAAATTTCAAAGATGCCAAAGGATTCCAATGGATTTCTAGAGAATTTTATGAAAGAAATAAAATAAAATAAAATTTTAAAAAACTTCTTAGGATTTCTACGGATTTCAGGGTTTCAGAGATTTCGAACGATTCCAAAGAATTCCTAGAGAACTTTAGGGAGCAAATGAAATGAAGGGAAATTTTAAGGAACTTCTAGGGATTTCTACGGCTTTCAGGCATTTCAGAGATTTCAGAGGATTCTAACAGATTTGTGGAAATCTTCAGGAAATGAATGGAATGAACTTTCAAAGAACTTCTACGAAGTCCAGGGACTTCGAAGATTTCAAGGTACGAGTATTCCAACGAATTTCTGGGGGACCTTTAGAAAAAAAAAATTAAATAAAATAAAATTTTAAGAAACTTTGAGGGATTTTTACGGATTCCAGGACTGCAGGGATTTTAAGTGATATCAAGGGACATCTAGAAAACCTCTGGGAAAAAAATTAAATTAAATCTTTAGAAACTTCTGGGGATTTCTGAGGATTTTAGAGATTTCAAAAATTTGAAAGACTTCAAGGGATTCGTACGGATTTCTAAAGAACTTTCAGAAATAAGTAAAATAAAATTTCAAGGAACTTCTAGAGATTTCTACGGATTTCAGAAAGTTTAGAGTTTTTGAGGAAGTTGAACGGATTTCAAAGATTTGAAGGAAATTTAACGGATTTCTAAGAAGCTCCTGGGAATAAATGAAATGAAATAAAATTCAGGGAACTTCTAGAGATTCCTACCGATTTTAGGGATTGAGAAGACTTCAAGGGATTCCAGCGTATTTCTGGAGAACTTTAGGGATTGAATGAAATAAAATAAAATTCGAGGAACTTCTAGAGATTTCTACAGATTTCAGGGAATTTAGAGTTTTTGAGGAAGCTAAACGGATTTCAGAGATTTTAAGGGTATTTAACGGATTTCTACGAAACTTCTGGGAATGAATAAAATGAAATAAAAATTCAAGGAACTTTTGAGGATTTCTAAGGATTTCAGAAATTTTAAAGATTTTAAGGGTTTCTAGCGGATTTCTAGAGAACTTCAGGGAATAAATTAAATAAAATTCGAAGAACTTCTATAGATTTCTATGAAATTCAGGGATTTTAGAGATTAGAAGGGATTCCAAAAGCATTTTTAGGGAGTAAATGAAATTAAATATGAAAAAATTTCTAGGGATTTCTACTGATTTCAGAAATTTCAGAGTTTTTGAGGGAGTTTAACAGATTTCAGAGGTTTCAAGGGATTTCAACGAATTTCTAGAAAACATTAGGAAATAAGTGAAATAAAGTGAAATTTTAGGAAACTTCTAAGCATTTCTAAGGATTGGAGGGATTTCGAAAATTTTCAGGGATTTTAACGGATATATAGAGAACTTTAAGCAATAAACGAAATAAAATTTTAAGCAATTCCTAAGGATTTTAGGGATTTCAGAGCTTTCGAGGGATTCCAAGGTAATTCTAGAGAATTTTAGGAGATAAATAAAACGAAGTTTAAAGGAGCTTTTAGGGATTGCCAAAATTTTGAAGTTCTTCAATACGTCAGCGGCCTGCATTACTCTAAATTTTGCAATGCATCCTTGCTTCAAAATTGTCTTCATTCCATCTGTAAACTTTTTAATGGACAACAGATCTTACTAAATGGAATTTTAATTTGACTCAATGTCAAAAAGTCATCCTCAGCTATTCGCTGTTCCTTTTAATCTTCCTTTATCAAGCTCGCGCCAAAGTTTTGACATTCGCCTCACACCAGGCCGCTCGACGGGGCAGATAAAAAAAAATTGGTCGTAATAGCGTTCGTAACACCTTAATCCTCACAGCAGCTACGTGCAAGCAAAGAACTTTAAGTACCACTGGGAAAACTCGCAGGTCTCGGGAACGTTGCAGCCATAACCAGCCTGATCCTCTTAAATGTGAAAAATGGCGCGTGTCCTCCTCCTTCCCTCTTTGTCTAAAAGGACAAGGTGGCTTCCTGTCCCTTCTTCTTAGTCCTGAGCGTCGCGACGCCATCGGACGGGCTGACTCGCCGACGTTAAAAAAGCTTCCTTATCCATGACACGCTAAGCTAACGCTCGCCTGATTATCGCGATGGTGAGCCCGCACTTGCAAATCACCTCTGTCAGCAAGCTCAATGACCCTGCCCATAAAGCTCCTAGGAGGTCCGGTAAAAAGCACAGATTCTTTCCTCAGAATGCTAAGAAACGACTTTTTAACATGACCGAGCATAAATTATATTTCTTAGTCTGAAGCCGCGAAGCGCCTTCTAAATAAAGTATTAATAAGCGGGATGACGATCAATAGTTTTTAGGTACACTGGAACCTGGATTTATGTCACATGGATTTGTGCGTTCCGAGAATTGATGCCGCTCGGCAATTTTTTTGATAAGAGAAGTCGTGTGGCCGGAAGGAAAGGATGTGTTTAGTCAATCGTGATAAACAGCAGTGCGTGACGAACAGCCGTGCCGTTTGTCAAGCGTGACAAACAGCAGCGCAGACATGATGCATCAAGTTGCGTCACCCCTTTAAAATTAACAGAAATCGTTCATGCAGTCCTGCCTGTTTACGTCTGGAGTGTCTGGATTTACGGTGAAGGCTATGACCGAAATCGTGCACAAATCCAGTTTCCAGTGTATTTTATATAATCTATCCTTTGGCTTTGAAGAAAAGGTTAATTACTTCTGCAATCTGGTATAAACTTTCTCTGCAATCTTATCCATTCTCATGCAATCCTTTGCAATCTCATGCAATCTTTTACAATACCCTGTAATCTCCCCTTATGAAAAAATATTATGGAAAATTAAAAATAGGTCTGTCATAAATTTTCTACAATGAATTTGGAATTTTACTGCGATTCAAAAAAATTTATTACATTTCGTCAGATTTTATGAAAATTTCACAGCATTTTGAAGATTTTCAAACATATCAGGAGGTTTTAAGGGATTTCAAAAGATATCAACAAATTTCGAGGGATTTTCAATAATCTCAAGGATTTTTAAAAGGATTTTAAAGAATTCTCAAATATTTCAACTAATTTTGCAAAACGTTTTTAGGATTTTGAAATTCTTTGAAATCGAATAAAACTTCTTGAGATCTCTTAAAATTTCTTTAGATCTTTGAAATTTTATGAAATCCTTTAGAATGTTTCAAAATACTTGAAAAGCTTTGAAATCCCTGAAATCCGTTAGAATCCGACAAAAACCCTTTTGAATCTGTGAAAATGTTGTGAAATTTTTAGAAAACCCTTGAAATCTTTGAAACGACTCTAAAAGCTTCAAAATCCTTTGAAATTCATTAAATCAGTTCAAATACTACAAAACCCCTTTGAATCTGTGGAAATTTTGTAAAATTTTTAGAAATACCTTGAAATCTTTTAACATTCAATAAAGCTTTAAAATCCTATAAAATCCCTTTAATCAGTTAAAATCCTATAAAAACCCCTTTGGATCTGTGGAAGATTTGTAAAAAAAATTAAAGTCACTGGAAATCTTTTAAAATCCCCTGAAGGCTTTTATATCCGTTGAAATCTCTAAAATCAGTTCAAATACTACAAAACACCTTAGAATCTGTGGGGATCTCGTGAAATTTTAGTAAATTCCTTAAAACCATTTAAAATACTCTAAAAGCTTTGAAATCCTTAAAAATCTCTGAAATCAGTTTAAATCATACTAAAACTCTTAAAATCTGTGAAAATTTTGTGAAATATTTCGACATTCCTTAAAATATTTTAAAATATTTTGAAAGCTTCAAATTCCCTAAAAATCCCTGAAATCAGTTTCAATCCTACAAAACTTTTGGAATCTATGAAATTTCTTGAAATTTTTAGAAGCCCCTTTAAATATCTTAAAAACTTTGAAATCCATTGAGATCAGATAAAACTTTTTGAAATCTCTTAAAATCCCTTGAGATCTTTGAAATTTTTTGAAATTACTTTGCTTTTTTTCAATTACTCTAAAATCTTTGAAATCCTTTGAAATCCATGAAATTAGTTTAAATCCTACAAAACCGCCTAAAATCTGTGAAATTTTGTAAAATTTTTAGAAATACCGTGATATATTTTGAAAATTTTAAAATTTTGTAAAATCAGATAAAACTTCTTAAAATCTCTTGAAAACCCTTGAAATAATCTTAAAGCTTTGAAATCATTTGAAATCTTTGAAATCAGTTGTAATCCTACAAAACTCCTCTGAATCTGTGGAAATTTGGTGAACTTTTAGAAATCCCTTGAAATTTTTCACAATATTTCGAAAGCTTTAAAATTCTTTGAAATCCCTGAAATCAGTTTAAAACCTACAAAATTCCTTGGAATCTGTGGAAATCTCGTAAAATTTATAGAAATTCCTTATGATCTTTTAAAACCCTTTAAAAGCTTTGAAATGCTTTGAAATCCTAAAAATCAGTTTAAATCCTGTCAAACTCGTTGGAGTCTTTTAAAATCTTTTCAAATCCATTGAGAACTTTGAAATGCTTTAAAATACCTTGGAATCTTTTAACTTACTCTAAAATCTTTTCAATTCTTCGAAATACCTAAAATTAGTTTAAATCCTACAAAACCCCTTAAAATCTGTGAAAATTTTGTGAAATTTTTAGAAATCCCTTGAAATCTTCTAAAATACTCTTAAAGTTTTGAAATTCTTTTGAATCCTTTAAATCAGTTAAAATTATACAAAATACTTCTAAATCTATGGGAATTTTGTAAAATTTTCAGAAATCTCTTGAAATCTTTTTAAATACTCTAAAAGCTTTCAAATCCTATCAAATTCTTAAAAATCCCTTAAATCAGTTGAAATCCTACAAAACTCCCTTTGAACTTGTAGAAATTTGGTTAAACTTGTAGAAATCCCTTAAAAATCTTTTTAAATACTCTAAAAGCTTTAAAATCCTTTGAAATACCTGAAATCCTACAAAAACACCTTTGAGTCTGTAGAAATGTTGTGAAACTTTTAGAAATCCCTTAAAATCTTTTTAAATACTCTAAAAGCTTTAAAATCCTTTGAAATACCTGAAATCCTACAAAAACCCCTTTGAGTCTGTAGAAATGTTGTGAAACTTTTAGAAATCCCTTAAAATCTTTTTAAATACTCTAATAGCTTTCAAATCCTATAAAATCTATGAAATCAGTTACATTCCTACAAAACCCCTTGGAATATTTTAAATCTAAGAAACCCCCTTAAAATCTGTCAAAATTTTTGTAAAATTTTTAGAAATCCCTTAGAATGTTTTGAAAACTTTGAAATTCTCTGAGATCAGATACAACTTTTTAAAAAACTCTTAAAATTACTTGAAAGCATTGAAATTCTTTGAAATCCCTTGGAATTTTTTTAAATGCCCCAAAAGCTTTGAAACCCTTTGAAATCCCTAAAATCAATTAAAATCCTACAGAACACCTTTGAACCTGTAAAAATTTTGCGAAATTTTTAGAAATTACTTGGAATTTTGTCCAATAATCTAAAAGTTTTTAAATGTTTTAAAATCCTTTAATATCCCTAAAATCAGTTGAAATTTTATAAAATCCTTTTGAATCTTTGGAAATCTTATGGAATTCTTAGAAATCTCATCCAATGATTTAAAAACATTAAAATTTTTTGAAATCTGATGAAACTTTTTGAAATAATTAAAAATCGCTTGAGATATTCGAAATTTTCTTAGATCCCTTGCAATCTTTTTAAATACTCTAAAAGATTTGAAATCCTTTTAAATTCATGAAATCTGTTGAAAGCCTGTAAATTCCTTTTAAATATTTAGAAATCTTACGGAATTTTTAGAAATCCGTTAAAATTTTTTGAAAACTTTGAAATCCTTTAAAATCAGAAAAGACTTGTTGAATCTCTTTAAATCCTCTGAAATCTCTTGAAATCCTGTGAAATCTTTGAAATTCTCTAAAATCCCTTAAAATCTTTTGACATACTCTAAAAACTTTGAAATCCTGTCAAATTCTTGATATTAGATGAAATCTTATGAAAACCATTAGAATCTTTAAAAATCCCGTGCAATTTTTAGAAATTCCTTGGAATCTTTTAAAAGACTCTAAAGGCTTTGAAATCCTTTGAAATCCGTTGAAATTCTACAAAAACCCCGTTGAATCTGTGAAAATTTTGTGAAATTTTCAGTAATTCCTTGGAATCTTTTAAAATACTCTGAAAGCTTTGAAATCCTTTGAAATCCTTCAAATCAGTTGAAATCCTATAAAAGTCTTTTGAATCTTTAGAAGTCTTGTGAAATTTTTAGAAATCTCTCAAAAACATTTTCAAAACATTAACTTTTTGAAAACTCTTAAAATCCCTTGAAACCATTGCTTTTTTTCAAATCCCTTCTGATCTTTTAAAATACTCTAAAAGCTTCGAAATCCTTTGACATCCCAAGAATCAGTTGAAATTCTACAAAAAGCCCTTTAATCTGTCAAAATAATGTGAAATTTTTACAAATTCCTTGAAATTTTTGAAAATAATTTGTTAATAGGTTTCAAGTCCTTTCAAATCCCTCAAATCAGTTAAAATCCTATAAAATCCTTTTGAATCTTTGGAAATCTTATATAATTAAAATAAAAACCCTTTAAGTTATTTGAAAACTTTGAAATCCAATAAAATCCGATGAAACTTCTTGAAATCTTTCAAATTCTCTGAAATACCTTGAAATATTTTTAAATAATATAAAGGCTTTGAAAGCCTTTAAAATCCTGAAATCAGTTTAAATCCTATAAAATACTTTTCAATCTTTATAATTCTTATAGGATTTTTAGAAATCCTTAAAATGTTTTAAAATCTTTGAAGTCCTCTGAAATCACATTAAACATATTAAAATCTCTTGAAATTCCTTGAAATCTCTTGAAATTTCTTGAATTTTTTAAAATTTTCTGAAATCCGCTCGGATCTTTTAAAAGGCTCTGAAAGTTTTGAAATCCTTTTAAATCCCTGAAATTAAATAAAATTCTCTAAAATCCTCTAAAATCTTTGAAATTAGTTAAATCCCTACAAAATCCTCTTGAATCTTTGGAAATCTTATGAATTTTTCAGAAATCTCTTCAAATGATTTAAAAACTTTGAAATTTTCTAAAATCAGATGAAACTTCTTGAAATCTCTCAAAGTCCTTCGGATTTTTTGAAATTCTATAAAATCCCTTGAAATCTTTTTTAAATAATCTCTAAGCTTTGAAATCCTTTCAAAACCCTGAAATCAATTGAAATCCTATAGAATCCTTTTGAATCTTTGGAAATCTTATGCAAATTTGAGAAATCTCTTCAAATCATTTGGAAACTTTAAAATTATATGACATCAGATCAAACTTCTTGAAATCTCTTGAAATCCCTTGAGCTCTTTGTAATCCTTCGAAATCTCTTGGAATCTTTTTAAATACGCTAAAAAAAAAACTTTAAAATTTTATCAATCTCTGAAATCAGTTGAAATCCTATAAAATCCTTTGGATCTTCGGAAATCTTATGGAAATTTTAGAAATCCCTTAAAATGTTTTAAAATCTTTGAAATCCTCTGAAATCACATGAAGCATATTAAAATCTCTTGATACCCTTTAAAATTTCTTGAAATCCCGTTAAGTCTTTGAAATTCTCTAAAATTCATTGGAATCTTGAAATACTCTAAAAGCTTTGATTTGCTTTGAAATCAAATGAAACCTGCTGAAATCTCTTGAAATACCTTTGAATCTCTTAAATTCTTTAAAATTTTCTGAAATCTGTTGGAATCTTTTAAAATACTCCAAAAGCTTTAAAATACTTTCAAATCCCTAAAATTATATGAAATCCTACAAAACCATTTTGAATTTGTTGTTCCAACTATGGATTATGTTTATTATATGGACAACAAACTATCTGGTTGACCCAACTATTTTTTTTGTTTGAACCTAAAAATTTGGTTGGGTCAATCAAATACTTTGATAGACCAACCCAAATTTGTTTGATCCAATTCAATTCCATATGCTGAAAAAAAATCGTTCAACTATCAAAAATATTCTATTAAATTTGAAATTTTTAAATGTTTTAGCATTAGACGCGTTATAGGTTCTCCTAAATTATTTCATTGGAGAATTGTAATTTAACCTTGTCACTGGAAACCTGCATTTATATATGAATTCAGATGATTTTTATTATAAAAAAACGAGCGCTAGCAAACAACATTTTAATTATGCTGGTTAAACCAAAGATATGTATATTATATGACAACAAACTATCTGGTTGACCCAACTAAATTTTTTGGTTGTTGCAACTAAAAAAGTTGGTTAGATCAATTAAATACTTTGTTTGAGCAACCCAAATTCGTTTGATTTAACCAAATTTTCAAGAACATCCAAGTAAGCAGTTTGTTTTTTAGTTCAAGAAAATTTTTTTAAAGTGCACTACTGGTAAAGACAGAGGTAAAAGTACTGATGATTTTCCTAAACTACAGAGAAAGATATATAAAAAGTTTTCCAGTAAAGCCTCGGTTAGTACTGCTGGTCTCTTTGAAGACGCTTTCGGCTTATGTTTTCTCAGAATTTAATTGAGAACGTTCAAAGCGCAGAAAAGTAAATTAAGAGGGACAAATGAAAAGCATCAGAGCTTAAATTATGTTCCCACGTTCCTCAGGAATTCTGAATAATGCATGAAACAATATTATTGATTGTTAATTTGCAGAAAGTATTAGGAATATTAAATTAACTGGTATGAAAAATCTTTTAGAAATTTCACAACGATTTAAAATATTAAATTCAAGAAAGAGAACGCGAATTTTGATTTTATTATCTAGGATTCAATTATGCAATATGTGCAGAGATTATTTCAACTTTATGTCCACTGAAGCTTAAGAGAAAGTAATTTCGAGAAAGCTGTTGCGAAAGTTTAATAATCTTGAACAATTAGTGCCGGTTTCCGATTAATGCTCCTAGCGAGATAATGAAAAAGAGAAGAATAGAATATAGATATAGAAAAAAAGGAAATAGGATAATTTAAAAAAAAAATAGGGAAATAATGAAGGAATAAATTTTTCAAGTAAAATTAATGCAGGTACCGTATTGATTTCAACAGGCAACGCTTTAAATACCAAACTGTTGAACATCCAAGCAAAATAAAAGTGGGGAACAAGTGAAACAGTGTGAGTCTCACAAAATAAAAAGACTTTGTTACAAAATCTTAAAATAAATTACAAATCGTTTTAAATTTCACAAGAAAATGCGAAAGAAACTGAAAACTCAAAGAGTTGCCGAATTTTTCCAGAGCAGTTGTGTCCTTATTGAAAGAAGAAAAAGAGAAGAGAAATACAGTTCCAGTAGAGAAAGGAAATAAGGACGAGACAGGGAGAAATGAAAAAGAGAAAATCTGCTGGAAAATCTGGGTGAGTACCCAAAGCCACAGACGGTTTTAGACTCCGAGTATATATTTCCGAGGTTTCTTTGTCGAATCTCGTCGAGAGACGGCTGACGAAAACTTTCTTCTCTAGGTATCTAGCTTTCGTGAAGGATGAGTTTGCGCTTGAAAACTCTCCTTTGTCCGCAAAGCACAAAGGGTTAGGCACATAACAATTTGTATAATACGCCGTGCATATAAAGGTGAGTATGCACACTTACAATTCTGCATGCAAAGATATTCATTCTAGATATTCATTCTTCACCAACCGACTATTGTCTAGGAGCATGCATGCCCGTCAACGATAAGTTGAAAATATATCGCAAGTGGAACAAGCAAACGGGAAATCATTGACAAGCCCGTGTGAAGAAATTCCATTCTTTTCGAGTTTATTCAGGATAGCGAATTAATTATTTCATTAGTTTTCGACGAGTTTGCACTCCATAATCACCAATATTAGACAATTTTTGGGTTGTATTGTAGAGAATAGCACAGCAAAAAAAAATCTAGCCGCAAGACAATTCTAACCTTCCAGCCAGTTGACCAAAAAATAAGAGCACTGTGCAAACTGACTGCAAGACTGATCGGAATCGTCTAGCAGCAAGATTAGATTCCACTCTTACCGCAAGAGTGGATTTTACTCTTGCCGTAAGAGCGTATTGCACTGACTATCGCACGACTTGACCCGTCCAACCATCGAAAAGGTGGTCTACTGCTGCATCAGATAAAGTAGGCTCTCCGGCCATATGATTCATTTTTACTAGCAGCAAGAGCGCTCTTCACAGCTGTGCCATCTGATATCACCCTTACGGTAAGAGTGTTGTCTTGCTGCTAGATTAAAATTTAATACAAAAGTGATCAATTTTTAAGATTCTTTTCTTGCTGTAAGCCTGAGTGATTTTGTTAAATATGAGTCGTTTTATGTGTATTAAAAACAACACTATTAAAAAAAGAACACTATTATAAATAATTCCATTCATCTTCTGAGAGAATTTAATTTTCCAAAGTCAACATGTATCATTTGATGCTATTATCGTCAATTTATTATCGACCATTTTTTGATTACATCATGGAGCAGAACCTAAGTGATGTTGTTAGACATCCGACGTCTCTTTTCTATAACAAATAAGTGAATCAAGTAAACATAAATACATTGACAAGCCAGTGTAAAGAAATTCCATTCTTTTTGAGTTTATTCAGGATAGCGAATTACTTATTGCATTAGTTTTCGACAAGTTTACACTCCATAATCACCAATATTAGATAATTTTTGGGTTGTATTGTAGAGAAGAGCACAGCAAAAAAAAATCTAGCCGCAAGACAATTCTAACCTTCTAGCCAGTTGACCAAAATATAAGAGCACTGTGCAAACTGACTGCAAGATAAATCGGAATCGTCTAGCAGCAAGAGTAGATTCCACTCTTACCGCAAGAGTGGATTTTACTCTTACCGTAAGAGTGGATTTTACTCTTACCGCAATAGCGTGTCGCACTGACTATCACACGACTTGACTTGTCCAACTATTGAAAAGGTGGTCGACTGCTGCATCAGATAAAGTAGGCTCTCTGGCCATATGATTCATTTTCACAAGCAGCAAGAGCGCTCCACTCTTCACAGCTGTGCCAGTCGATGACAATTTTGCGGTAGGAGTGTTCGTTGTCTTGCTGTTAGATTTAAATTTAACACAAGAGTAACCAATTTTTAAGATTTTTTTTGTGCTGTGCAAATAAACACCCAGAGAAAATTGATGTTCTTGAGAAATTTTTTTGCTTCTTTTTTTGTTTAAAGTAAAAGTACCACGTATGAGACGTGGATTTAAAATTTAATTGTCTGCTCAAAAAATTGTCCTTTTGGCTTAAAAATTTAACCTTTAATTCAAAATTCCACTACTATGTTAAAAAGTCGTCTCTCTTGCTTGAAACTTTAACTAATTAATCGTAAATTTAACTGTTTAGTTTATAATTGACTTTTTTGGTAATAATTTATCCTTTTGTTCCAAAAATTTATCTTTCTAAGCTAGAAATTCAACCATATTTTTAGGAATTAAATTATTGTGTGGAAAATTCATCTTTCTTTTTTACAAATTTAAATATGTTCTTCAAAAAATCGTTTTCTTTGGTTAATGACTCTACTATTTGGTTAAAATGCCATTGTTTATAGTTGAAGTGAAATTTTCTTTGTTTGAAAATTCGATCATTTAATCTTTGATTGATTTTTGCGTTTGCTAATATTATTGTGTTTAATAATTATAGCATTTCGCTAATTTTAAGTGGAAAATGTTGAATTTATTATAAATTATGTTAATCCCTTCAATTTGCGTTTCCTGTGTAGTACTTGTCTTTTGTCTTTCGTGTCATTTCCGCGAGTACACAGACAGTATTGAAGGCCTTATTTTTATCGTGAATTGTGACTTTTTTTTTCGCCTGCTTGCAATATCTTGTAAGTACCTTATGTAGGTGTAGGCCCCTAATGTGTCACAATAAGTTTACGTTTGATGTTCTAAATTTTTAAGAAAAGGAAGTGTGTTTAGAAAGCCTATCGACATAGCGACAGGTGTATATACACGGAAACAATTTTTATGAATGATTATTTGTTACATCAAACGTGGAAATTTTTCCTGAGTTTATTTTTTAGTATAATAATAAATCTGTAAGCTAACCGATTGAACGAACGTACGACCGTACGGAGAAGCACTGTCTGGATCGAGAAATATTCCTGCATCTCTCTTCCTTTTTCCCATTTTCCTTTTTCCTTCTTCTTTCCTCTTTTCCATTTTCTCTTTCCCCTCTCCCATTTACTCCTTCTTCTTTATCCTTTTTCATTTTACCTTTTTTTTACTTTTCTCCTATCAACTTCCCCGTTTTGCTTTAATCCCTTTTTCTCAACCCCTTTCCTCTTTCTCTTTTCATTCTCCTATCAACCTTTTTCCGTTGCTTAAATTCCCTTCCCATTTTCACATGAACATTTTTCCATTTCCCCTTTTCCATTTTCCCCTTAACTTTTCTCATTTCCTCTTTTCCTTTTACTTCATTCTCTTCACCCCTTTCCCCTTTTCGTTTTTCCTTCTTATTTTCCTTTTTCTTTTCTCCTTTCCACCTTTCTCTTTCCGTTTCCCCCTCTTCTTTTTTCCTTTGCCCTTTTTCATTTCTATTTATCCCTTCACCTTTCTATTTTCCCTTTTCCTTTCTCTTCACTTCTTCCCATTTCCCTTTTCTTATTTTCTTTTCTCTTTTTCTTTTACCCCTTTTACTTTACCCCTATCACCTTTTATCCCTTTTTTTACCCCTTTCCCTTCCGCAGTTTCTTTTCAACTTTCCTGTTATCTATTTCCATTTCTTCCTGAACTTTTTTCCATTCTTCATTATCTCCTTAATTTTTTTCATTTCCCCTTTTCTCCTAACCCCTTTCTCTTTGCTTCTTACACTATTCCCTTTCCTTTTTCTTTTTTCTCTTACCCTTTCTCCCCTTTTTCTTTCCTTTTTTTCTTTTTCCTATGCCCACTTTCTCCTTTCTAGTTTACCCCTTCCCCTTTTTCCGCTTTTTCCTTTCTTTTTACTCATCTCATCTCTTTTTCCTTTTTCTGCCTCTCTAATTTTCCCTTAACCTTTTTCATTTCCTGTTTTCCCATTTCTCTTTCTCTTTACCATTTCTGCCTTTCCTATTTTCCTTTTTCCGCTTCCTTTCCCATATTTTCTTTTTTCTGTTGCCCTTACCCTTTACCCCTTTTCTATTTCCCTCTTCTCTTTTCCTCTCACATTTTCCCCTTTTTCTTCTTCATTACCTCTTTCCATTTTTCTTAACCCCTTTTCCCTTTCTCTTTCCTCTATCTTCTTTTCTTTTTTCCCTTTCCCTTCTCCTCTTTTATCTTTTTCCTTTCCATTTTTCTCAACCTTTTTCTATTTCCCTTTTACTCTTATTATTTCCCCCTTAACTTTTTCTATTTTCTCTATTCTCTTAATCCCTTTCTCTTTACCCTTCAAACTTTCACCTTTCCTTTTCCCTTTTTTCATTCTATATTTACTTTTCCGTTTTCCTCTTTCCCCTCTTAATTCTTTTCTTAACCTTTTCTATTTATATCTTTCCCTTTCTCTTAACCCCTTCACCCTTTTGTTTTCCAGTTCACTCTTTCCTTTTTATCTTTTCCTTCTCCTCTTTTCCTCTTCACCCCTTTCACTCTATTCTCTTTCCCTTTTATTCCTCCCACTTTACCCCTTTCCCTGTCTCTCTTTTTTTTCATTTCCCTTTTTCCCTTAATCTTTTCTCTTTACCCCTTCCTGTTATCGTTTTCTCTTTCACCCTTTTCCCTCCCCCCTCCTTTTTTTATTTCTTTATTTTCCATTTCCCTTTCCCTCTTTCCCTTTTTCCTTACTCCCTTTTCTTTTCCGCTTTTTCTCTTTCCTTCCTCCTCTCTTTCCCCTTTCACTTTACTTATTTTTCCATTAAGCCCTTCCTCGCTAATCTTTTTCCTGCCTCTTTTTTTTTCTTCTTTCTCCTTTTCCCTTTTCCCCTCACCCTTTTCCCCTTTCCCTTTTTCTTTTTCCTCCCCCCCTTAACTTTTTCTATTCACCCTTTTCCTTCAACGCATTTCTCTTTACTCCTTTCCCTTTCCTTTTTTCCTTTTTCTCTTTTTATTTCCCCTTTCCCCCTCTTCCTTTTCCGCTTACCTTTTTTCATTTACCCTTTCTCTTTACTCCTTTACCTTTCCTTCTTGACCTTTTCTCTTTCTTTCTCCTTTTTTTCTCTCTCTTGCTTTTATTCCCTTTGCCCCCTTCCATCTTTCGCTTTCCTTTTTTTCCTTTTCCTCTTTCCCTTTTCCCCTTTTTGCCTATAACCATTTCACCTTTCTATTTATTCCCTTCCCCTTTCCCCTTTCTATTTTCCCCTTTACCTTTTCCCATTTCCCTTCTTCACCTTTCCCTTTCTCTTCACCTCTTTTCTATTTCTTCTTCCCCTTTTCCTTTCCTTATTTCCCTTTTCCCTTTTTTCCTTTTTCTCTTTTCCCCTTTTTCTCTTTGGCCTTTCCATTTTTCTTTTTCCCCTTTCCCTCTCTCTTTCTATTTGAGTCTCTTACTATGCGATCTTCTCAAAACTCATAACTGTCTACCAGCAAGCGAAGAGACTATTATAAGCAATGATAATAAGTTGTTTAAACAATTATTTTTGTTAAATTAAATTAATTATATACTCACTCTAAGTGAAATGAGGACAAAAAGTTGACAATTTTAAGAAAAAAAAAAAAAAAATTTTTAGTATTATTTAAAGATAATATTATTAGAAATGATAATAAATTATTTAAACAATTATTTTTGTTAACATTAATGAACTATTACCTGACTTTAATTTACAATGGAAGAAAAAGTGAAACATTTTTGGAAAAACTGACACCTTCTATTCCTATCCTTAGAAAAGATTGCTGAAACAT
>JAUELO010000273.1:9011562-9024917 GCA_032357855.1 Amphibolips quercusostensackenii | reverse complement strand
TATCAATGTGATTGATCGTCTTAGGTTTGAAAACTTTATAAAATTCAAAAACAAACGACAATGTGATTGATCGGCTTATGTTTTAGAACTGCATGAAATTCATAAACAAGTAAAAATATGATTGATCGTCTTATATTTCAGAACTGTGTGGAATTCATGAAGAAGTGATAACGTTATTTATCGTCTTATGTTTTTAAAACCTCATGAAATTCAGAAGCACGTGACAAACTGATTGATCACCTTATGTTTTAGAACGGTATCAGATTCATAAACAAGTATCAATGTGATTGATCGTCTTAGGTTTGAAAACTTTATAAAATTCAAAAACAAACGACAATGTGATTGATCGGCTTCTGTTTTAGAACTGCATGAAATTCATAAACAAGTAACAATATGATTGATCGTCTTATATTTCAGAACTGTGTGGATTTCATGAATAAGTTATAACGTTATTTATCGTCTTATGTTTTTGAAACTTTATGAAATTCAGAAGCAAGTGACAAACTAATTGATCACCTTATGTTTTAGAATTGTGTGAAATTCATGAACAAGTAGCAATGAGATTGATCATCTTATGTTTTAGAACTGTATAAAATTCATAAACAATTAGCAATGTAATTATTCGTGTTATGTTTTAGAACTCCTTGAAATTCAGAAACAAGTACCAATGTGATTAATCGTCTTATTTTTTTGAACTTCATCTTATGTTTTAGAGCTGTATGAAATTCATAAACATGTAACAATGTGAAAGATCGTCTAATATTTTAAAACTGCATGAAATTCAGAAACAAATGACCATGACATTTATCGCCATATGTTTTAGAACGGTATGAAATTCATAAACAAGTATCAATGTGATTGATCGTCTTAGGTTTTAAGACTTTATAAAATTCAGAAGCAAATGACAATGTGATTGATCGGCTTCTGTTTTTGAACTGCATAAAATTCATAAACAAGTGAAAATATGATTGATCGTCTTATATTGCAGAGCTGTGTGGAATTCATGAACAAGTAATGACGTTATTTATCGTCTTATCTTTTAGAACTCTATAAAATTGAGAAATAATTAACAATTTTTTTTAATTGCCTTATGTTTAAAAACTCAATGAAATTTATAAACAAGTAACAATGTGATTGATCGTCTTCTGTTTTAGAACTGTATGAAATTCACAAACAAGTAACCATGGGTCGATCGTCTCATTTTTTAGAACTGCATGAGATTTAAAAACAAATGAACATGCGATTTTTTGCCTCATATTTTATATCGGTACAAAATTCATAAACAAGTAAGAATGCGATGTATCGTCTCATCTTTTAGAACACTATAAAATTCAGAAATAATTAACAATGTCAGTAATTGCCTCATGTTTTAAAACTTCATGAAATCATAAATAAATAACCATGAGATTGATCGTCTTATGTTTTAGAACTTCATAAAATTCAGAAACAAGTAACAATGTGATTGATCGTCTTCTGTTTTAGAACTCCATGAAATTCAGAAACAAGCAAAAAGTTTATTTATTGTCTTATCTTTTAGAACTTTATGAAATTCAGAAACAACTAACAATGTGATTAATTGTCTTATGTTTTAAAACTTTATGGCATTCATAAACAAATAACAATGTGATTTATTGTCTTATGTTTTAGAACTTCATGAAATTCAAAAACAAATGACATTGTTGTTGATCTTCTCACGTTTTAGAAATATAGAAAATTCATAAAGATGTACCAGTGTGAATGATCGTCTTATGTTTCAGAACTTCACGAAAACAACTGCATTAAAAAACGTCCCGACAAGACCTGCGGTGAAAGCGAAAAAATATTTTAGGCTATTTAAAAAAATAGTTAAACAATTTTTTATCAAAAACTTTAGCAAGCCACATTCGTGTTTAGCATTGAAAAGTGCTTCGAAAATGATATGTCGCATTCAGCAATGGCATGGGTCATTTTTGTCAATCAGTGTTATCTAAAAAATTAAAGAAAGGCGCCAACAATTTTGTCGGTGCCAAAAATTGGTGCTTTTACTCTGCGTTTTAAATGAATTCAGTAAGTATTTCATTAATCCAAGTTTAGGCGACATCTGATTTTTTAATATCTAGTGTTCAACATCTATTTTTCTCGAGGTAAGTAGATAGAGCACGCTTCACACTTTATGAGCTGTTCAGAATTGCCAATACTTTTTAAAGTATTACAAGAAGATGGGAAAAGTTTATGGTTTGCTCTTGCAGAAACCTCATATTGTAATCTTTTACAACCTCTATATCTCGTCTTGCATATGATTATCTCATGGTTACTTGCTTATGAATTTCATACAGTTCTAAAATACAAAAAGATCACTCACATTGTCATTTGTGTTTGAATTTCATGGAGCTTTAAAACATAAGACGATCAATCACATTGTCACTTGTTTCTTAATTTTATGCAGTTCTAAAACATAGGACGATCACTCACATTGTTCTGTGTTTTTAAATCGACCCTCTTATGTTTGAACAATTAAATTTAACCAAAAAGACAACTTTTTAACATGAATTGAATTTTTAACTAAGAAAGATTTTTTAGTCAAAAGAGAGAAAAAATTGCAGACAAACTGTTGAATTCTTAAGCAAAATATGAATTTTTAACTAGAAAAATAATTTTCTACCAAAAGAACAAATTTTCAACAAAATAGTTAATTACAGTAATATGAATCTACTTTTGTAAACACAGAATAATTTTTATTAAGTTTTATATTATAATTTAAAAAAATTAAGCATACTTTCGAAAAACAATTGAATGACTTTTAATATTCGTATTTCTCAATATGCCTACAGATTTCTGCAAAAATTTTTGTAAAAATTTAAGGCGGTTTTTAATAATAAAAAAAAATTATTTACATCAAATTTTTACTTTGAGTCACGACGTCATAAATTTTAAATCAGAAAAAAATTTCTTTAATGCAAATGAAAACAAAGAAAGATTTGAACCAGGTTGCCTGCAATTTTTGAACCAAAAAGAAAAATTTTAGCGCAAGAACCATTTAAATTAAACAACCGATTTCTAAGTTAGAATATTTCTTGATTTTCAAAAAAGAGCAATTCTAATTAATCCATAATATTCTGATTTTAGATTTAAAAAATTCGTTATGATGTTTTTCAAAAATTGTGTGCATTCGTGCTTTTGTTATTTTCAATATTAGCTCACGGATGGTGATTTCTATGACGACACACCATCAATTAATTATAAACGTGATTAATTCATGAACGCCATCCATCAGCATCCCAAACTCAAAGTTATATTAGTTTCCTCAAATATTAACTCTATGGCTGAGCAAGTTTTGCTACAGACTAACACTTTCAGTTTGCAGCAATAAAGTTATCAAAACATGTTTCGATTAAAAATTTTTTTTGTTTTTTTAAGGTTTTTTTTAAAGTAAAAAAATGGGATTAAAAATAATTCTAAGCAATCGGTAGAGTTTGATCTGTCATGCAAGATTGATCTGGTTCATAGTTGACATTTTTCATAAACTAAAAAATTTGTTTCGTTCTACGGTCACATAAAAATAAAAACAAACATAACCATAGTTTAGTTTATATTTATGTATTTTTTGATCCTCACGATTCGGCAACTACTGTGTCCCTTTTTTTTAAATAACCTTTTATGTACAGCAATTCTAGTTTTTAATCTCCTTCCAGTTTCACCTATATAAACTTTATTGCATTTGCATTTTATGAAATAAATACCATCAGACGAATATCCAATGCTACTGTCTTTCTTCATTGATACATAATTATCTGAAGTATTAATGCTTTTAAAATAAACATTTATATTTTATTTTTTAATAAACTTCTCAAACTTTCAGAAAGACATTGTACATTTGTGTTTCTCACTAGTGCTGTTATAAATCTCATGAATGCGTTCAGTAATAATGTCATTAAGAAAATGAAGAGGTTAGTTATTATGTACTAATGTTGTTTTAAATTTATTTGCATTTTCTTTTTTAAATTGATTGCTATTTAATTTGACACATTTGTCAATTAAACCTTTTATTAGGCCAATCTCATGATAAAATAATTTATGTAAATTATACTTAAGATATCTCCTAGATCAAGAAGGTTTTTTGTACCAATTTGTTAATAAATCAGTAGTTGAAGTCAATTAAGATAGTTAATAACATTATCAATTTCACCTTCATGAGTCAAAATCTTTATTTCAATATTTTCTACCATTTTTGATAAGTTATGATTTGTAATACATTTTTCTGCAGTGCAATCTAAAGCAAGATATAGTAGGATGCTATCAAACATCGACACGATATCTGAGGAAACTGAGGTTCTAGGCGTATGAATTTTTTTTTTTAATATCTTCAAGTTCCCAAATGTTTATTATGAACGAACTAGTATTTATAAAAATTGGTTTAATATAATCTTCCATAATATTGCACAAATTAAAAAAACGTCACTTTTGTCAGATAGTAAAATTGCAAGAATGTGATCGAAATGTCTTTTTTATAAAGAATAGGTGAATTCTAATAAATCAAAAGCTCTTTTTTCAATATCTTGTACCATTTTCGTCAAGTTATAATTTTTAATAAGTATTTCTTCAGCGCGATCTAAAGCAAGATCTAGTGGGATGCGAACAAACATCGGTAAAATATCTAAGGATACTATTGAATGGGTTTCAGGCACATTAATTTTTTTTTTTTTCTTCCAGTTACCAACCATTTTTTTCAAACGAACTAGTGTGAATTCCAATAATTTAAAATCTTTTCATACAATATATCTAAAATAAGTTTTGTTTCAGAGCAATCTAAAGCAAAATCTAGTGGGATGATATCAAACATCGACACAATATCTGCGGAAAGTACTGAATAGGTTCTAGGCGTATGAATGTTTTTTTAAAAATATATTTAAGTTTCCAAATGTTCATTATGAACAAACTATTGTTTATAAAAACGGGTTCAATGTAATTTACGACACTATCGAACACATTTAAAAAAACGTCACTTTTGTCAAAAGGTACAATTGCAAGAATGTGATCAACAGATCGTTTTTATAAAGAATAGGTGAATTTCAATAAATCAAAAGTTCTTCTTTCAATATCTTGCACTATTTTTGTTAAGTTATGACTTAAAATAAGTTTTTCTTCGGTGAAATTTTAAATCAAGTGTAATGCTAACGAACATCGACACAATATCTAAGGAAACTATTGATTGGTTTTAGTCATACTAATGTTTTTGCTAAATATCTTTGAGTTTCCGAATATTTTTTATGGACGAAATAGTGTTTACAGAAAATGATTTAAAAATATTCGTTATATATTCAAATAAATTGTAAGCAGGAGAAGCAACTGTGGAAATAATCAGTCTTTAAGTTAAATTTGGATTGTGGATATCTAAGAGAGCATAAGCTTTTGCTATAATACTATTGTGATTTTTTAAACAGTATGCACATTATTAATTAATTATTCTTTTGTTTTCTTACCTAATAACTGCATTATTACATTTTTTTAAATGTTGGAATCATAATAATTTCTAGGTTTTTAGAAAGAATATCATTTTTAAAAATGTTTTCAACTATTTTGTTATACTTATCTCTTCTAGCTGCAACAGTCAAATTGTCCTTGTCGGCTTATACAAATATTAAATTTTTATGTTGAATTTGAAAATTTTTAGCTAACTTGACAGATTTTTTTAAACTTTAAAATTAATTTATATTATTGTGAGTAAAAACTATTTGAGTAAGAGTTTTTTGAATATTAAATTTCAAATCTTCTTCGATACTACTCCTTCAATTTATACACATTGTCGGTCGATGATTGGTCTGACTTGGTTTTCCAAATCTGAGGCCTCGGACTCACTTTAGAAATCGATATATTTTACAGTCTTTCCCCTTTTTCTCATTTTTCACTTAAATTCCAAATGAATTTGTGAACCCCAAAACAAAATTCAATTATTTTTCGTTGATAATTCATTCTGATTGGTTGAAGTGACTACTATTGAATTTTGGCTTAAGAACTCATTTTTTTGTTTAAGAATTTATCTTTTTTGTTTAAAAATTTATCTCTCTTTAAAAATTTTTTTTGGGTATAATATTATTCTGCTTCGATTTAAAATTTAATTTCTTGTTGATAATCAAATCTTCGGGTTAAAAATTGTTATATTTTGCAAAAAAATCATTGTTTTGACTCGAAAACTCAACAATTTGGTATGCGATTCAAATATTTGGTACAAACTTAAATTATTTTATAGGAGATTTGTTCTTTTATTTTGATTGAAAATTATTTCTTCGCAATGAAAATTTAACTACTTCAGTTTTGGTTGAAAATTGATGATTTTTAGTTAGAAAATTCAAATAATTATTTTTAAAAATTACAAATGAAAAAAAATAGTCAAATAAAATTGGGACTTACATGATATACATTGTTTAAATTATTTAGTTGAAAATTTATGTAATTTGTTAAAAATTCGCTTTTCTTTGTAAAAAATTAACCTTCTTGGTTCAAAGTTAAACTACTTTCTCAAAAGTTCATTTTTTTGGTTGAAGATTCATAATTTCAGTTACAAACTTGTTGTTTTTTTTTTGGTTAAAAAGTAACTTTTTTAACTAAAAATTCAACTTCTTTGTTAAAAATTTATATTTTAGGGTTGAAAATTCAACTGTTTCATTACAAATTCGTCTTTTTGATTTGAAAATTTAACAATTTGGCTTGACATTGAACTATTTGGTATAAAATTAAACCGTTTTGTAAAAAATTCCTTTTTTTATGATTAAAAATTAATTATACTCAATAAAAATTAAACTAGTTCATTTTTCGTTAAAAATTGATCACTTTGGCTCAAAAATTTAACTATTTAGTAAAAAATGGTAAGAAACAAAAAAAAAATATTATCTGAGAGTTAATCAAATAAAATTTGGACTAACATCACATCCACTGTTCGCAGTATTCAGTTGAAAATGTATATAATTTGTTTAAAAAATCATCGTTTTGTGTAGAAAATAAATCTTCTTGGTTGAAAATTCAACTATTTGGTTAAAAGTGTATTTGCTCGTTTTTTGTTGAAAATTCAACTGACTGATTGTAAATTGATTTTTATTATTAATTTATATTCTCAAGTTAGAAATTTAACTAGTTTTAAAAAAATTTGTCTTTTGGATTGAAAATTCAACAATTTGATATAAAATTCAACTATATAACACACAATTTAACTGTTTTGTAAAAAATTTATTTTTTTAATTGAAAATTAATCCTCCATAAAGAAAATATAATAACTTAATTTTTGATTAAAAATTTATCTTTTCTATTAAAAATTAAAAGAAAATTATAAAAGAGGAAATATTGCTTATAATTCTAAAAATTAAGACGAGGTCTAAAATCTTTATCTTTAAAATTCTTCATATAGAAAATCACCAAAACCAATTACCAATTTTAATGACTGGATTAGAGAAACTACTTAATTAATAAAAGAAAATAACAAAAGAGAAAGTAAGCTCTATACTTCTTGAAATTAGGACGAGGTCTGAAATCATAATATTTTTAAATCTTCATCTTTGACATTCTTTATATGAAAAATCACCAACACTTAATTTTAATAACTAAATTAGAGAGACCACTTAATTAATGAAAGAAAATAATAAAACAGGAAATATTCTTTATACTTCTTGAAATTAAGACGAGGTCTAAAATCTAAATATTTTTAAATCTTTATCTTAAACATTTTTCACATAGAAAATCACCAACACATAATGTTAATGACTATAATAGAGAGACCACTTAATCAATAACAGAAAAAAATATACAACAGGGGATAAGCTTTATGATTTTTTAAAGTGTGACGAGGTCTTAAATTTTTATATTTTTAAATATTTATCTTTGACATTCTTCACGTGAAAAATCACCAACACTTAATTCTAATGACGGAATTAGTGAGACCACTTAATTAATGAAAGAAAATAATAAAAGAGGAAATATTCTTTATAATTCTGGAAATTAAGACGAGGTGTGAAATCCTTATATTTGACATTTTTCACATGGAAACTCGCCAATACTTAATTCTAATGGCTAAATTATAGAATGTTTTAATTAATGCAAGAAAATAATAAAAGAGGAAATGAGATTTATAATTCTTGAAATTAGGACGAGGTCTGAAATCTTAATATTTCAAAATCTTTACCTTTGACATTCTTCATATGGAAAATCACCAACACATAATGTTAATGACTGAATTAAAAAGACAAATTAATAAATAAAAGAAAATAATGAAAGAGGGAATAATCTTTATAATTTTTAAAATTAAGATAAGATCTAAAATTTTTATATATTAAATATTTATCTTTGACAATCTTCACATGGAAAATCACCAATACTTAATTCTAATGACTGAACTAGAGAGACCAGAACAAATAATACAAGATAATAATAATAAAATACAAAAATAATAATTAAAGAGGGAATAAGCTTTATAATTCTTAAAAATAAGACAAGATCCTGAATTTTCATATTTTTAAATATCAATTTTTGACATTCTTCAGAAGAAAAATCACCAATACTTAATTTCAATCACTGAATTAAAGATTCTACTAAAAATAATACAAAATAATAATAATAAGATACAAAAATAATAATAAAAGAAAAAATAAGCTTTATAATTCTAAAAATTAATACGAGTTCTTAAATTTGTATATTTTTTAATATTTATCTTTGACATTCTTCAGAAAGATGGTCATCAATACCTAATTCTATGGACTGAATTAGAGAGAACACAAAAAGAATAATATAAAATAATAACAATAATAATAATCATAATACAATACAAAATAGTAATAAAAGAGGGAATAAGCTTTATAATTCTTAAAGTTGAGATCAGGTCTGACGAGGCCTGAAATTTTTATCTTTGACATTCTTCATACGGAAAATCACCAACACCTAATTTTAATGACTATAATAGAGAGACCACTTAATGAATAAATGAAAATAAGAAAAAAGGGGATAAGCTTTATAATTTTTAAAAGTGTGACGAGGTTTTGAAACTTTACATTTTTAAATATTTGTCTTTGACATTCTTAACATAAAAAATCACCAATACTTAATTCTAATGACTGAATTAGAGAGACTACTTAATTAACAAAAGAAAATAACAAAATACAGAAAAAGCTTTATGATTCTTAAAATTATTACCAGGCCTGAAATTTTTACATTAACATTCTTGACATGTAAAATCACCAACACTTCATTTTAATGACTGAATTGGAGAGATCACTCAATTATTAAAAGAAAATAATGAAAGAGGAAATGAGCTTTATAATTATTGAAATAAAACGAGGTTTGAAATCTTTATATTTGATATTCTACACATAGAAAATCACCAAAACTTAATTCTATTGACTAAATCAGAGAGACCGCTTAATTAATGAAAGAAAATAATAGAAGGGGAAATTATCTTTATAATTCTGAAAATTAAGACGATGTCTGAAATGTTTATCTTTGACAATCTTCATATGGAAAATCACCAACACCTTATTTTAATGACTAGGTTAGAAAGACAACTTAATTAATAATATTAAAATAATAAAAGAGGAAATAATCTTTATAATTCTTACAATTAAAATGAGATCTAAAATGTTTATATTTTAAATATTTATCTTTCAAAATCACCAATACTTAATTGTAATGACTGAATCAGAGAGATAACTCAATTAACACAAGAAAATAACAAAAGAGGGAAAAAGCTTTATAATTCTAAAAATCATGACCAGGTCTAAAATCTTTACATTAACATTCTTGACATGCAAAATCACCAACACTTAATTTTAATGACTGAATTGGAGAGACCACTCAATTATTAAAAGAAAATAATAAAAGAGGAAATG
The DNA here is from genome assembly GCA_032357855.1 of Amphibolips quercusostensackenii. Lineage (NCBI taxonomy): Eukaryota > Metazoa > Arthropoda > Insecta > Hymenoptera > Cynipidae > Amphibolips > Amphibolips quercusostensackenii. The sequence continues at coordinate 9,015,072 of JAUELO010000273.1, read as the reverse complement.
AGCTTTATAATTATTGAAATAAAACTAGGCCTGAAATCTTTATATTTGATATTCTACAAATAAAAAATCACCAAAACTTAATTCTATTGACTGAATTAGAGAGACCGCTTTATCAATGAAAGATAAAAGTAAGAGGAAATATTCTTTTAAATTCTAAAAATTTGTACGAGGTCTGAAATGTTTATCTTTGACATTCTACACATAGAAAATCACCAACACTTAATTTTAATGACTGAATTAGAGAGTACAACTTAATTAATAAAAGAGGAAATAATCTTTATAATTCTCAAAATTAAGATGAGATCAAAAATTTTTATATTGGAAATATTTATCTTTGACAATCTTTACATGGTAAATCACCAATACTTAATTCTAATGACTAAATTAGAGAGACTACTAAATTAACACAAGAAAATAACAAAAGAGGAAAAAAAGCTTTACAATTCTTAAAATTATGACTAGGTCTGAAATTTTTACATTAACATTCTTTACATGTAAAATCACCAACACTTAATTTTAATGACTGAATTGGAGAGACCACTCAATTAATGAAAAAAAAAAATAAAAGAGGAAATAGGCTCATAATTCTTGAAATAAAACGAGGTCTGAAATCTAAATATTTGATATTCTACACATGGAAAATCAATTTGTTTAATTACTGAATTAGAGAGACCAACTTAACTAATAAAAGAAAATAATAAAAGAAGAAATAAGCTTCATAATTCTTAAACTTCAGATGAGATCTTAAATTTTTATATTTTTTAATATTTATCTTTGACAATCTTCACATGGAAAATCAACAATACTTAATTCCAATGACTGAATTAGAGAGAACACAAAAAATAATACAAAATAATACAAGATAATAATAATAAAATACAAAAATAATAATAAAAGCGAGAATAAGCTTTATAATTCCTTAAATTAGGACAAGATCTTGAATTTTTATATTTTTAAATATTTATCTTTGACAATCTTCACATAGAAAATCACCAATACTTAATGCTAATGACGGAAATAAGAGAGACCACAACAAATAATACAAAATAATAATAAAAGAGGAAATGAGCTTTATAATTCTTGAAATTAAAAAAAAATTATAATTTTCATTAAAACAAACTATAAAAATCATTTTCCAAGCTATTGTATAATTCGTGTTTTATAATTGTTAAACGCCTCGTTTATCGACGATAGTTTAAACAAAGAAAAACTTTCTGTAGAGAAGTTGTTTCGAAAAATATGAAAAAGTTCACTGTAAGCAGTTTTGGCAAACATATAAATTGCTTAAAAACTGCAAAAGTATTTTATTGGGAATTTATCTTTTTTCGTAAAAAATTAATCTTCTTTGTTAAAGATTCAGTTACTACTTGGTAGAAAGTTTAAATAACTTATTAAAAATTCATTTTTTTATTTGAAGATCCATCTCTCTGGTTGAAAATTCAACTAATTTTCTAGATTTATTTATTTTTAATTAATTTTTCAACTAGAAATTTAATTATTTTGTTTTTGGTTGAAAATTAATCATTTTTAGTTAAAAATTCAAAAATCTCTTTAGAAATAAATAAATTTTATTGTAAATTAGTATTTTTTGGTACAAAATTTATCTTCTCAATTGAAAAATAAACTTTTTCGTTGAAAATTTATTTTATTATTTAAAAAGCCATCTCTCTTGTTAGATATTTAACTATTTTATTGAAAAAATTTTTTTTAATCATTTTTTTAACTAAGAATTTTGATGTAAAAATTTCAATATTCTATTGTTGGTTAAAAATTCAACAATTTGGTTGAAAATTTATATATTTCATTGTCAATTTATCTTTTTTTGTAAAAAATTAATTTTCTTGGAATGAAAATTTAACTTCTTTTGTTAAAAATTCATTTTATTATTCAAAGATCCATCTCTCTGGTTAACCAATTCAACTACTTTTTTCGATTCATTATTTTTAAATTAATTTTTTAACTGGAAATTTAATTATTTTCTTTTCGGTCGAAAATTTTTTGTTTTTAGTTGCAAATTCAACAATTTCGTTAAAAAATGATGAATTTTATTGTAAGTTCGTCTTTTTTGGTTGAAAATTAATCTTCTTGATTGAAAACTGAACTTCTTTGTTAAAAATTTATTTTATTATTTGAAGCGCCATCTCTCTTGATACAAATTCAACTATTTGGTGGAAAATTGTTTTTTTTTTAATAATTTTTTCGTAACTGAAAATTTCATTCTTCTATTTTTGGTTGGAAATTTAAAAATTTGTTAAAAATGTATATATTTTATCATAAATTTATCTTTTTTAGTTGGAAATCCGTTATTTCTTTTTGAATAATTTTTTTCTCTGCATATTTAATCATTCTATTTTTGGTATTAAATTTATAAATTTGGTTGCAAATTTATGTATTTTAATGTAAGTTCATCTTTTTTGGAAGAAAATAACCTTTGTTGATTGAAAATTAAATTACTTGGTTGAAAGTTAAACTTTTTGTGGAAAATGCACTTTATTATTTGAAATTTTATCGCTCTGGTTGAAAATTAAACTATTTTATGCGAAATTGTTTTTTTTCAATTAACTTTTTTTAATGAAAACTTGATTATTCTATTTTTGTTTTTAATAAAAATACATTGCCCTCATTTTAACTGAAAATCTTTAAACTTAAAATTTTTTTTTATTTACATTTACTATAAAAACAAAAATAACACTTTGTATATTATTATTTCAGCTATTTTGATATTATTTAAACGTAGAAAATACCTTGATTATAAGAAAAATTAACTTTTTTTAAATTAATTTAAATACTAAACCTATTTAGAAAAAATCAGATTAAATATAAATTAATGATTGTTCGCAATTAAAATTTTGACATTTTTTATATCAAAAATTGACACAGGCGCGCGCATGACGATTTACTTCTTAATAATTCTGGAAATTAAAACTAGGTCCGAAATCATTATATTTGACATTCTTTACATGGAAAATTACCAAAACTTAATTCTAATAATTGTATCAGAAAGGAAACTTACTTGATAATTTAAAATAATAAAAAAGTAAATAAGCTTTATAATTCTTAAAATTAATACGAAATATCAATAATTTATTTGTCTAAGAATTCAAAGGAAGCTCTCTGAATAGTAAAAGGGAAATGAGTTGTCTGGCCGATGATGGATGATAATGCTACCACTATCTAGGAATACTTACGCAGGTCAAATACTATAGGTTAATTACACTTAAGTGTCAGAGATGAATGAAATACAGTTATAGTCAAGTCCATAATTATAAAAACGACTTTATAATTGCCCAATTTAATAATTACTGTGAATTCTTCACAATATATTTAACTTTTTTCTAATTAGAAAATAATTTTAGCTCCGCACTTTGCTATAGAATTTAAAAAATAATAAGGTGAACATAATTATTTTATGGGATACATTGCCTCATCCATATCTGAACACAAAAATGTTAATTAGAACTTTTTTATGATCAATGAGGTTAACCCGAATCCGCCCAAATTTTTTTTTTG
>JAUELO010000273.1:8995469-9009012 GCA_032357855.1 Amphibolips quercusostensackenii | reverse complement strand
TAAGGCGGTGGAGCGCGGATTTTAAGCACAGTACCATATGGTACTGTGGGCGGATTTGGGTTAATACAAATTGGAGACTAAAAAATCTTTTCACCCTTTAAAAATATTTTTTACATACTAAGTAAGAAAACCTCAATTTTATAAAACACGGAAAATGATTTAAAGTTTTAGGACGTAGAATATAAAGATTTATAATTTTATTACAATGTATTTTCTGAAACAGACCTTAAACTCTTTTTTTCATGGATTAATATGTACAGGATTTCTTTTACAATATGCAAAAAATATTTTCCAAAAGGAATAAATCTAAAATATTTGTACTCGATGGCAAAAAATTCAAATCACAAAATACAGAATGAAATAGAAAACTTTTGTCGTTTCATGATTCTTGTAGTACTTTCAAATGTATTTTTAACAAAGATTTCATATATATTTTGGCAGATGAAGTATATGGTTTGTAGAAGAATGGCGACTAGGTGCTTCACTATTACAACGCGCCTGTCCATTAATCGAAGCTTATTCAGCAATTTCTGGCAAAACACCAGAAATTTCAGAACCACCTTACGCAAATTCAGCAGCACGCATACAGGCAATTAAACAAGTTTCTTCATCAAACTGATTAGGCTGATGCTAAAAATAATAAAATGAAAAGTATCTATCGTGGAATAAAAATAAATCTGATTTTAGAGAGAATATATTTCTTTTAATAGTATAGGCATCCTTCAACTAATGGAATTCACGACCGTTTCTTATTTTATTTTTTATTTTTTATCATGACCCTTGCGTCTGACCCTGGTGTACATCCTCCTGCGTGTATAGTTATAAACCTACTCTGACCGGTTCTCAACGCATACTTCAAGATGAAATAAGCCTATGGATACAAATCGGAAGATATTCATCAAACTTTTTGCAAATCGTGAATTCGAGAAAATTTGAGAAATTTTGAAAAAAGGCGTTAAATTTTTCCCTTAAATTTTTAAATTTTGAAACAATGCTAAAATATCCGATCATTTGTATTTGTATTGCACGTAACAGATTATTATATATAGCATTTATAATTTCTAGCGTTAAAAATATTAACAATTTAAAAATCCATTATTGAACAAATTTTCAAATATTCAGTTTTAAACGTTTTCAAAATTAGAATTAATAATTTATAATATATAGCGTTAAAAATTTTTTATAATTATATTGAACGATTCTGAATTGAAAATTTTCTGAATTGAAAATTTTCTGAATCAAACTGTTTCAGATTGTGTAAAATTTCAAAAAAAAGGACTCAAAATGAAAAATTGATTTTCTTCTGAACTAATTTCAAAAAATAAATCGTTTAAAATTAAAAGGAATTGAAATTATATATTTTCTAATTAAAATCGTTGAACACTAATTTGGAAACTTATAGTTTAATAATTTTTGATTCGAAACGATTAAAATTTGAAATTGAAAAATCAATGAAATACTTGGAGCTTTTGTAATTAAATTTTAAATTGTTATCTAATAAAAAATTACAATTTATCCCTGAAATTAATTAGATAAATTTGTTAAAGTTCAAAAAGTAAATTCACTTTTAAAAATAGAAAAATTTTCAATCACAAACCTTCAAATTTAAAATATTCTAAAAAAGCGTTAAAAATAAAAAGTCATATTGAACAAGAAAAATTAAAAATAAAAAATTTCTATCACATTTTAAAAATAACTTTTTTAAATTTTAATCTTTTTATGTCAATTAAAATCAGTTCAAAATTTGAAAAAATTTTAATTATGAATTAAACTATTTAAACTTGAACAATTTTAATTTTATTATTAAAATTAAAACTAATTAAGGAGAAAATTGAAAAATTTATGGTTGCACAGAAAAATTTAAACAATAAAACTGTAACAATTTAAAATAAAAAAAATTATTTAATTACTCAGGTATCGATTTCAGGTATTTTAATTTTTACATATTTCGCTGTTAAGCAAATTTTTTTAACTTTTAATTTCAAATCTTAAATTTTTAATAATAATGCATTTAGAATTATATACTATTCATTTTTTAAATTTTCTAATCATTTTTTCAATTTTGAATTATTAAAATTTTTTTAAGTTGACTTTCGAATGATCAATATTTTGGAACTTTTCCAAATTAAAAAATTTAATTTTTTATCGCCTGTTTCTAAAACCTTTTCATTATTAAGGCTAAAATTTTAAAAATAATTGTCCTAATTTTTCATTATTTTGAATTTATTCTGAAGAAAATTAATTTAAAATTGTTAAATTGAAAATTCTATAAACTGAAAATGGAGCAACAATTAAGTCTGTCAATTTAATATTATGAAATTTCAAAGAATTTAAAGTAATAAAATTTTAATTTCCAAAAATTTTATAATTTGAGCTTCTGAAAAAAAAATTAGTTTTAAAGTCTCAAAAATTAAACAGTTTCAGAATTGTAGAAAAATTATTATTATTTATAATTATAATTATAATTAATTAATTATTATTGAATTAATTCTAATTAAATTAATTTATAATTTAATCCAATCATAATTAATTTATTCAATTAATTATAATTATTATAATTAATTATAATTTATAATAATTATTATTATAGAAAAATTCAGTATTTAAAATTTGTGTATATTTATTCAAAAATGAAGAATTTTGAATATTGTGAAACTTTAAAGTTTAATTTTTCTAAAAACATAAAAAATTATATGCTTTCTAATGGAAAATTAAAAAAATCAATCAGTTCAAACTTGAAGCGTTAGAAATTTAAAAATTTCAAACTTCGTTTGAAGAATGAAGGCTTATTAAATTAAAATCTTAATTGGTCTTTTTTTTGCTCGTGAATGTGACTTTCTAAAAGGACCATAAATTTCTTAATGGTACAATTTTTTAGGAATTTAAATAACATGCTTAATTTTGGAAACTTTCACAAAATAATAATCACAGGATATTCTTGAATATATTAATTATCTCTATCGTACATTGAATAAGGCTTATAATAAATTATGCATTAATTAATAATAATAAATGAATAATACTAAGCACATGATAAATAATTTTTTTAATTGTTCTTAACGTCCATAAAATTAAATAATTAATATAAACAAATTTCTATTGGTGAAAATAATTGAAAAAGATTGATAAAAAAGATTTTAATACTAGTACTATAAAGTTACTTTAACGAATGAAAACACATTGTGATATATTTTTATATTACATTAAAAAAAATTTAATTTAACATTGAGAATCAATTAATTTATTAATTAATTTAAAATCCAATTGGATTCAATTGAAACAACTTAACTTGAATTAAAAAATGTTGATCGTGGGGGCTGAAATTTATTTACATACCAATATGATTATCGAAGTCTATTTTAAAATAGAAAATAATCCACTGTATGAGCTCTACGAACCTGAAACAAAAAGAAAACTACACCTTAATATTTACTACAATTATTATTTTTTTTGAATATTTAAGATAAAAATCTAATCTTATTAGATTTTCTAAATTCTTAAGTGTACTTGTATAATCACTATTTAGTAATTAAATAAATTAATACTGAAAATAAAATTACCCAGAATTAAATTTTTTGATATAGTCCAAGAATTTGATACATTAAAAGAATTATTATTTTCATAGGTATTAAAATTTCAATTTAAAATTTTCATATTTTTGATAAAATACATTTTTTGAGATTAGTGGACATGATAAAGAGAAGTTTGATTTATATAAGTCGAGTAACAATAAAAAATATTTTTAAAAAATCCAGTACTATAAATTTACTTTAACAAAAATCAAATTATTTTGTTACAGAGAACTTTTCTTGCGAAAAGACCCAGAAAAATTTACATCAAAACTAATACAGAGTTTAGCAGTTCAGGGACAAGGCACAAGGATTGTCAAGCGAGATTTAAAAACTTCCAAGGGATTTCCAAAAATTTTAAAGTATTTTAAATGTTTTAGGATATTTAAAAAAAATTAATATATTTCAAGAAATTTCGAAGGATTTGAAATATTTTTGGCAAAATATTTTTAAAAATTTAAAGGAATTTTTATTTTATTTTAATAATTTAAAGGTATTCCAAAAAGTTATAAAGCTTTTAGGGTATTTCTAAAATATTTAATAAATTTAAAAGATTTTTAAAGTGTTTTAAGAGATTTAAAACGATTTAAAATATTTTTTTAAACTCCGAGGAATGTTAAATCTATTTTAATAATTTAAAGGTATTCCAAAAATTATCATCATTTTAGGGTATTTTCAAAACTTTCAATAAATTTTAAAAAGCATTAAAAAGTTTCAAGGAATTTCAAACGATTTGATAGGATTTTCAGTATATTCAGGAACATATTTTTAAAAATTCCAAGGAATTTTTAAGTCTATTTTAATAATGTGAAGGTATTCCAAAAATTATCAAGATTTTAGGGTATTTCTAAAACTTTTAAAAAATTTTAAAAAGCACTTTTTCATTGTTCCAAGGGATTTCAAACGATTTCGAAGGATTAAAAATATTTTTTGAAATTCCAAGAAATTTTTAATATATTTTAATTAACTAAAGGTATTCCACGGGATGTAGTAGATTTTAGGGTATTTTTTGAAACATTCAATAAATTTTTAAGACCTTTTAAATGTTTCCAGGAATTTGAAACGATTTTAAAGGATTTGAAATATTTTATGAAACATATTTTTAAATTTTTTTAGAAATTTTAAATCTATTTTAATAATTTAAAGGTATTCCAAAGATGATCAAGATTTTAGGGTATTTCTGAAACTTTCAATAAATTTTAAAGAGCATTAAAAAGTTTCCTGGGATTTCAAAGGATTTGATAGGATTTACATTATTTTCGAGAACATATTTTTCAAAATTCCGAGGAATTTTCAAAACTTTTTTAATAATGTGAAGGTATTTCAAAGATTATCAAGATTTTAGGGTATTTCCAAAACTTTCCTAAATTTTAAAGAGCACTTTTTCATTGTTTCAAGTGATTTCAAACGATTTCAAAGGATTTGAAATATTTTTAGAAATTCTAAGGAATTTTTAATTTATTTTAATAAACTGAAGGTATTCCACAGGATTAAATAGATTTTCAAGTCTTTCTAAAAAGTCCAAAAAATTTTTTATTTCATTAAAAAATTCAAGGGAATTCAAACGATTTCATAAGATTTAAAAAATTTTAGGCAACATATTTTTACAAACTTTAATAAATTATAAGCTTATTTTAATAATTTGAAGGTACTCCAAAGAATTGGAAAGATTTTAGGGTATTTCCAAAAAATCCAATAAATTTTAAAAGGCTTTAATATGTTTCAAGGGGTTTTAAACGATTTCAAACGATTTCAAATATTTTAAGGAGCACATTTTTGAAAATTCCCAAAAAATTTAAATTTGTTTTAATAATTTGAAGGTATTCCAAAAATTATAAAAATATTAGGGTATTTCTAAAACATCTAATAAATTTGAAAAAGTTTTAAAGAGTTTCCAAGGATTTTAAAGGTTTTAGAATATTTCAGGAAACATATTCTTGAAAATTGTAAGGAATTTTAAATTAATTTTAATAATTTGAAGGTATTCTAGAAAATTATACAGATTTACGGGTACTTCAAAAATATCTAATAAATTTTAAATTGCTTCAAGAAGTTTCAAGGGATTTCTAATAATTTTAAAGGATTTGGAAAATTTTAGAGAACATATTTTTGAAAATTCCAAGCAATTTTTAATTTATTTTAATAATTTGAAGGTATTCCAAAGGATTAAAAAGATTTTAGGGTATTCCGAAAACATCCCAAAAATTGGAAAGAGTTTTAAACAGTTTCCGGGAATTTTAAAAGATTTAAAATATTGTAGAAAACTTTTTTTTTTAATTTTAAGGGATTCTAAATTCATTTTAATAACTTGAAGATATTCCAAAGGATAATAAAGATTTAAGGGTATTTCTGAAACATCTAATAAATTTTGAATAGCTTTGAAAAGTTTTAAGGGATTTCAAATAATTTTAAAGGATTTAATATATTTTAGAGAACACATTTTTATAATTTCAACGAAATTTTAATTTATTATTATGATTAAGAAGTATTCCAAAGAATTAAAAAGATTTTAGGGTGTTTCGAAGATATCCAATAAATTCTAAATAGCTTTAAACAGTTTTAAGGGATTTTAAACGATTTGAAATATTTTAGGGAACATATTTTTTTTAATTCCCAGAAAATAAATTAATTCTAATAAATTAAAGGTATTACAAATGATTATAAAGATTTCAGGGTATTTCTAATATTTTAAATAAATTTAAAAGAGTTTCAAAGAGTTTCCAGGCATTTCAAAAAATTTTAAATATTTTAGGAAACATTTAAAAATTTTAAGGAATTTCGAATTAATTATAATAATTTAAAGGTATTCCAACGTAAAATAAAGATTTTATGGTATTTTTGAAACATCTAATAAAATTTTAATAGCTTTAAAAAATTTTAAGGGATTTTGAATGATTTTAAATTATTCAAAATATTTTATGGTACATATTTTGCAAAATTCCAATGAATTTTAAATCTATTTTAGTAATTTGGAGGTATTTAAGAAGATTATAAAGATTTTAGGGTATTTCTAAAACATCCAATAAATTTTAAATAGCTTTAAAAAGTTTCAAGGTATTTTAAACATTTCGAAATAGTTTAGGGAACATATTTTTTGAAATTTCAAGAAATTTTTAATTTATTTTATTAAATTAAATGCATTCCAAATGATTATAAAGATTTTAACGTATTTCTAATACATCCAATAAATTTAAGAAAGTTTTAAAGAGTTTCCAGGGATTTCAAAAAATTTTAAATATTTTAGGAAACATATTTTTAAAAATTTCAAGGAATTTTAAATTAATTTTGATAATTTAAAGGTATTCAGGATATATATAGGATATATTAAGGTTTTAAGGGTCAAAGGATTATGAAAATTTTAGGGTATTTTTGAAAAATCCAATAAATTTTAAATGTCTTTGAAAAGTTTTAAAGGATTTTGAACAATTTCAAAGAGTTTGAAGTATTTTAAGGAACATATTTTTAAAAAATCCTCGGAATTTCAAATCAATTTTAATAATTCAAAGGTATTCTAAATGGTTATAAAGACTTTAGGGTATTTCTAAAACAACCAATAAAGGAGTTTTAAAGACTTTGCAAGGATTTCAAAAAATTAAAAATATTTTAGGAAACATATTTTTTAAATTTTAAAAGATTTTAAATTAATTATAATAATTTTAAGGTATTCCAAAAGATAATAAAGATTTTAGGGTATTTCTAAAATATCTAATAAATTCTAAATAGCTTTAAAAAGTTTTAAGAAATTTTAAACGATTTGAAATATTTCAGGAAACATATTTTTTAAAATTTTAAGAAATTTGTAATTTATTTAATTAAATTAAAGGTATTCCAAATGATTATAAAGATTTTAGGGTATTTATAATATACCCAATAAATTTAAAAGAGTTTTAAAGAGTTTCCTGGAATTAAAAAAAAACTTTAAATATTTTAGGAAACATATTGAAATTTTTTTAGGAATTTTAAATTAATTTTAATAATTTGAAGGTATTCTAAAGTATTATAAAGATTTTAGGGTATTTCTTAAACATTTAATAAATTTTAAATGGCTTTAAAAAGTTTTAAGGGATTTCCAATGATTGTAAATGATCGAAAATATTTTAGGAAAAGTATATTTGAAAACTCCAAGGAATTTTTAATCAATTTTAATAATTTAAAGGTATTCCAACGCTTATAAAGATTTTTGGGTATTTCTAAAACATCCAATAACTTCAAAAGAGTTTTCAGGGATTTAAAACAATTAACAAAGAAAGTGCAGAATAGGTGAATGGGTGAAGGAAACACGTGTGGATGTATGGGAAGGATGTAGAAGAGGAATGGCAGGTGTAGAAAGCTGGCAAGATGATGTGGCAAAGATTCTAGGGGAGGAGTGGATTAGATGAGGAGTGGATTAGATGAGGAGTGGATTAGATGAGGAGTGGATTGGATAAGGAGTGGATTGGGTGAGGAGTGGATAAAGAGTTGGAGGGGGTTAGAGGAGTGAATAATAAAGAATGAAAAAATGGATGTGCAAAAAATTGCGAACTTGAGGAAGAGGAGAAGTCAAAGAAAAAGGAAAGGGAAGTCGCTTAGACAAGAAGCGCAAAGTTTTCTAAGTAGCTGATAGAGAATCCATTAGTATTACTAGATAGATTACCTAATGACGCGATAACACCGATTCACACTCGCTTCTGAATAGACTTTCACAGACAATTAGAACCTTGATCTCATCGAGAGATCGACTCTCTCTAGCTGAGCGTGAAACTCGAAAAGGACATTGAAGACGATAGACGATAGACGAATCGTCTTAGTAGAGGAAAAGTTTCCAAGTTTCCGGAGAATAAAAGCTTCGAGAAGAATTAAGGATGTCAGGAACGATTCACACTGGCTCGTGTAACTCGTGTTGGTAACTGGACAAGTAGACATTGAGAAAACGCGATGAGGTTGGGGGTCAAAAGTGACGAATGAAGCGTCCTCTGTCTCCCATTCTTTGATCCTGAAATACCTGTAATCGTTCCAATCCTGGCAACTATCTCGACCCGACGTGATGCTGCGTTGGCGAGGCGACAATGTAAATTCGGCATTGTGTCGCCTGAAAAATGTCTCCTCTGAACGAGACCTGCTGGAAGTCTGCGTTCACACCGTTTCGTTTGCCGACGACAGATCGGAAGTCTACCTTTGTTCACCTTCCGGTGGTTAAAACGGGAACTCTTTTATCAACCGCGAGGGTGGAAAGAATGGTCAAAATGATGGCGGTTCTAGAATTTTTACACAGCAGGCTTTGACATTTTTTTCGCTCTCTTTTGTTCTGTCTAGAGCTGTGAATTTCGAGACAAATTGCAACAAACTAACAAATACACTATTGCGAGTTTTCAATTTTTTATTATTTTTTACAATTAGAGGTTAAAAGGTATCTCCTGTTACAGTGCCCGTGAGCAGCCCACCAGTCGCGCTACTATCCCCACTCTCCCTTGCTTCTCCCACTTATCTCACAGAAAATCCTGGAACTTGGATTTTGAAGTTGGATCAAGGGTACTTTGTTTTTGGGGAACCCTTAGTTTTGCCTAATTAATTTCTTTTTTTTTAACGGGTAATATTTAAAGACAAAAATTCTGATATTGTAAAATTTTTAATACAAAATCTTTTATGAATAAAATTAATCTATTTTCAATTTAAATTTATCAATTTTTAATTTATCACGATCATGTCTGGCACAGCTTAACTTTCTTAAAAAATAAAAAAGTAAACTATTTAAGCTGAAAAAGTGACAAACAGTGACTAATTTCTAAGACAAAAAGTGACCAATGTTTGATAATAATGTGACTTATATTTTGTTAAATTTTAAAGAATTTAAAAGAATTCTTAAAAATTTATGAGAATATCAAATAAATAAAAAAAAATTAAGATAAACTCATAAAACTTTAAAATAGTTCAAGTGAAATTCTAGCAAAGTTAACTTAGAAGAATTCAAGAAAAATGAGAAAAATGAGATAAAATTTGTAGAAAAAAATACAAATTAAATTGGATAGAAATTCAAGTAAATTAAAAAAATTAGAAAATATGGAAAATTCTATAAATTCAGTAACTTTGGAATGAGTTTAGAAAAATTCAAGGATATTTCAGATAAGCTTCATAAAATGCCTAAAAACTGAAGATGAGTTCGTAAGACTTCAGGATGAGTTAAATGAAAATTGTAAGAAATTCAAAAAATCTTTTGAATTGAGTAAATTCAGTGAATTTATAAGAATTCAGAGAATTAAGGAGAATTCCAACGAATTGAAAAGAATTTAGGATAAATAATTAAGATTTCAGGATAATTTTTAAATGAATTCAAATGAATTGCAAAAAATATTTAAAAATCTCTTTAAATCTTTGAATCCCTCAATTTCCATAAAAAAATCTTTGAAATCCATTAAAATATTATACTAATAATACTTCGTTGAATCCTGAAAAATTTACCAAAATCCCTTTACAAATTTTTTAAATCCCTTACAATCACTGAAATCCTCGGAAACCTTAAGAGATTTCTTGAAATATTCTGAAATACCCTCAAAAAATGTTAAAACCCTTGAAATATTTAAAAACCTTCAAAAGCCCTAGAAAATTTTAGAGGCTTTTAAAAATTCCTCGGAATTTTTTAAAATGCCCTAAAATCTTTAAAATCCGTCAAAATTTTAAAATATATTTTAAATCCTTTCAAATCACTAAAAACGTTTAAAAACTCTTTAAAATTCTTTAGAATTGAAAAAAATACTCTTAAATCATTTTAATCCTTTAGAATTTCATAAAATTATTTAAATATTAAAAATACCCTAAAATAATTCAAATTCTTTAAAATATTTTCAAATCCCTTAAATTTTTTTTAATCTTTTAAAAATTCCTTGAAATTTAATAAAGAAAAAAACTGAAATATTTTAAATATTGAAATCCTTGAAAACTTTTAAAATCTCTAGAAAATTCCTTGGAATTTTTTTTAATGCGATAAAAATCTTCAAAGTCCTATAAAATCATATCAAATTATTTAAATCTATTTGAAATACGTTGAGATATTTCAAATCACTTAAAATTTTTTGAAAACACTTAGCATTCTTTAAATTTTTGAAAATTCCTAGAAATTAAAAGAAAAATTTTTAATTCTTTGATATCTCTTAAAACTATTTAAAGCTCTTGAAAATTTTTTGAAATTTTCCAAAATACCCTCAAATCTTTTTAATCCTTTAGAATTTCATAAAATTATTGAAATCTGTTGAAAATACCCTAAAATAATTCAAATTCTTTAAAATATTTTTCAATTTCTTAACATTTTTTTAATCTTTTTAAAATTCCTTGAAATTTGATAGAGAAAAAATTAAAATATTAATTAATTAATTATTAATTAATCCCTTAAAATTTTTTAAAGATCTAGAAAATTCCTTGGAATTTTTTTTCTAAATGCGCTAAAATCTTCAAAGTCCTATGAAATCATATCAAATTATTCAAATCTATTTGAAATACGTTAAGATATTTCAAATCCCTTGACATTTTTTGAAAACACAGCATTTTTCACATTTCTGAAAATTCCTAGAAATTAAAAAAAATTCATATTCTTTGATATCCCTTGAAACTGTTTGAAGCTCTTGAAAATTGTTTGAAATTTTCCAAAATACTCTAAAATATTTTAAATCCTTTGGAATCACATTAAATTAATGAAATTTGTTCAAGATACCCTGAGATCATTTAAATCCTTTAAAATATTGTAAATCCTTAAAAATTTTTTAAGGCTTTTGAAAAGTCTTTAAAATTCAATTTTCAAAAATAATAAAATATTTTTAATCATTTGGAACCCAATCAATTTTTCAATGCTCTTGCGAATTTCTTGGAATTTTTGGAAATATTTTATTCCAGCTATTTTTCAAAATAGCCTAAAATATTTCCAATCATTTCAAATACCTTAAATTTTTTCAAAGCTGTTGAAAATCCTTTGAAATTAAAAAAAATGCGCTTATCATTGAAATCCTTTAAAATCACTTTTAATTATTCAAATATATATAAAATACCTTAAGAAATTCAAAATCCTTCAAAATATTAAAAAATCCTTTGACATTTATTTAACTCTTGAAAATTCCTTAGAATCAAAAAAAATAAAATGAAATAAAAAATGTTTTTAATTCTTTGAAACTACTTAAAACCTTTGAAAACTCTTTAAAATACCTTGAAATATTTTAAAATACCCTCAAATCTTTTAAATCCTTAAAAAGAACTTAAATTTATTCAAATCTATTCAAAATATCTTATAATAATCTAAATTTTTAAAAATATTTTACAATCCTTTGATATTTTTCAGAGCTTTTGAAAATTGATTAAAACTTAAAAAAGAAAAACTAAAATATTTTAAATTCTTTGAAATCCCTTGAAACTTTTGAAAGATTTTAAAAATTCCTTGGAATTTTCTTAAACACATACCTTAAAATTTTTAAATTCCTTCCAAAAAATCTTCCAAATACTTCAAAATCACTAAAATTATTCAAATCTATTTAAAATGCCCTAAGATCATTCAAGTCCTTTAGAATATTTGAAATCCCCTGAAATTTTTAAAGCTTTTAAAAATTCCTTAAAATTTAATTTTTTTAAATGACAAAATATTTTTAATCGTTTGAAATACCATAAAACTTTTGTATGCTTGTACATATTCCTTAATATTTTTTTAAATTAGCTAAAATATTTGCAATCCATTGAAATTTTTTTAAATACCTTGAAACTTTTTAAAACTCGTGTGAGATTTCTTGAAATATTCAAAAATACTAATTTACAAAGAGAAAAAGAAAAGTAAATTCAAAATTAAAGTGCAAGATTCATTGTTAAGACTAATCACATTGGAAAATCGGATCTTATTGTAGCCGTGTCTTATTACAGTCTGGTGGAATCCAGGGAAATCCGGGTGTGGGGAGAAGGTCCTTGCCTTGAATCTTCTTTGCTTACGCAAGGGTGGGAGTGGACAAGCCAGGAAGATGTGGCTAACGCCAAAGCCCAGGGAGATCTAACTTTGTTAGTGTCGCGGACTTTAGTTTTATGGTCTTCGCTTCCGCGCCGGCGCACCACTCGTAACGCAGGCGGGTGGGGGTTTACTAGTAAAAATGGTTTTATCGATGACGCTGAGAGGAGGATTCGCGCGATTGGTTCGCTCTCGCCACGCAAAAGTCTACAAGCGTGGGATGAACAGCTAAACCGAGCTTGCGCTGTAGGTTGCAATAAAGAGTATACATTTTTGCAGGGATGTGCGACTCAGTTTCTTCTAAGCGGGATGACAGGTGGGGTTATGACATCCAGGCGACGAAAAAAAGAATCATGGATGTTTGCAAAATATTATTCATGGTCCTACAAAATCTTAAGTCTATTAAATACTTTTAGATCTTTTAAAATCCTTGAAATCCTACAAAATCTTATAAGCATCGTTAGAATTTTTAAAAATATTCTAAAACCTTATAGGCCCTATAAAATTATTCCGTATCTTCTAAAATTCTAGGAAAATCTTTGAAAACCCTCAAAAGTTTTTTAAATCCCTTACAATCATTAAAATCCTTGTTAACACTTTGAAAATTTTTTAATTACTATAAAATGCTTCGGGATCTTTTAAAAAACCATAAAATATTACAAATTCTTTGAAATCTTTCGACATACCTTGAAATCTTTTGAAATAAAGACGAATGTTTTAGAAGACAGTTTTGATCCGAAAAAGGTGATATTTCGATCCAAAAAGACGATTTTTCAAAAAAGCAGTTGAATTTTCAGACAACAGAAGTGACTTTTTTAAAGCACTTGAATATTCCTTGGTTGTTTTAAAAATACCCTAAAAACTTTAAAATCCCTAAGATAATGGTTAATCCATTGGTTAATCTGTTAAATGAAAAGTGACTAGGGTGATCATTTCACTTTAAAAACTGACTATAGTGACTTTTTATTTAATGAAATGACTGGAAAGTGATTTGAGAAAAAAATTATCAAAAAAAGACTATGTGTCA
>JAUELO010000273.1:8951935-8966920 GCA_032357855.1 Amphibolips quercusostensackenii | reverse complement strand
GGTATTTGTTTTATTACATGTGTGCATATTAAATGTGAGCATATTATATGTGGATCATATTACATGTGGTTCATATTACATGTGGTTTACATTACATATGGTTCATAATACATGTGGTGCATATTACACGTGGTTCATTTTACGTGAGGGGGGGGGCAAAAAATTGTCCATGCTGTCTTAAATAGGAGGGAAGCATAGTCAAAAACCAATTCTTACGTAAGATATTTTTAAGTCTGCGAATCACCAAAAATGAATTTCAAAAATTTATTTAAAATAAATATAAGTAATCTTTTTAAATAACTGTTTGTCAGCCATTACTTTAAAATCCAAATTTCCAGTTTTCTTACCCAATATTTAAAAAATATCAAGAATAAACTTTACTGTTTATTTTAAATATTACATCTTACTCCATAAATGAACAAAATTCTTATCTATCGCAGATCTTTCCCCTTTTTCTCTTTTTTCCCAGAATTGAAAATTCAAATTAAAAGTTCATTTTTTTCAGTTGGAAATTCTACTTTTAAATTTCAGATTATAAGTTAACCTTTATTCTCAAAGATGGCATCATTTGGTTAAAAATTTAATTATTTTGTTAATTTAACAATTTTGTTAGAAATTTTAAAATTTTGTTACAAATTTAACAATTTTGTTAAAGATTTAAGCATTTTGTTAAAGATTTAAGCATTTTGTTGAAAATTCAACAATTTTCTTAAAAAGTCCTCCTTTTCAGTTCAAAATTGAACTGTTTGTTCAACATTCGTCCTTTTGGTTCAAACATTTATCTCTTTTTGTAGAAATCTTATATTTTTCAGTCAAAAAATTAACTCCGTGTTAAAAATTACCTTTTTTAAAAAAATTACATTTTCGGATTGAAAAATTATCTTTCTAACTTAAAACTTTAACTAAATGGTTGAAAATGCATGAATTTTGTTCAAAATGTATATTTATTGTTACAAAACTAAGCCCCTTGGTTAAAAATTTACGCATTGTGTTAAAAAATCGTCTTTTTTGATAATCAATCAATTTTTTGAAATTCTCTAAATTCTTGCAATTTTCTAAATTCTTGGAATTCGCTGAGTTCTTGGAATTCTCTGAATTCTTGGAATTTTCCGAATTCTTGAAATTCTCTGAATTCTTGAAATTCTCTGAATTCTTGAAATTCTCTCAATTCTTGAAATTCTCTGAATTCTTTGAATTCTCTGAATTTTTGGAATTCTCTGAATTACTAAAATTCTCTTAATTCTTGGAACTCTCTGAATTTTTCAGAATTCTCAAAATTCTTGAAAATTTCTGAATTATCAGAATTCTCAGAATTCTTGGAATTCCATGAAAGTTCAGAATTCTCGTAATTCTCGTAATTCTCAGAATTCTCTAAATTCTCAAAATTCTTTGAATTTTTAGAATTCTCTGGATTCTTGAAATTCTCTTAATCCTTAGAATTTTTTGAATCCTTCGAATTCTCTGAATTCCTAGAATTCTCTGAATTCTTAGAATTCTCTAAATTCTTAAAAATCTCTGAATTCTTAAAAATCTCTGAATTCTTAGAAATAATTAATTCATTCAATCAGCTTTATTTAAGGCTCAAGTATTTTGTTAAAATTCGCCTTTTTTGGTTAAATTCGACTGGTTTTAATTTAAAATTAAACTTTTTGGTTGACATATGACCTATTACATTTTTTATTAAAAATTAATTTTTTTGGGTCAAAAATTAAAATCTTTGATTAAAAGTTAAATTGTTCCTTAAAAATTAATGTTGTTCTTGAAGATTTATATTTTACCGAAAAATTCATTTCTTTGGTTGCAAATTAAACTGTGTTGATAAAAATTAATTTTTTTGTTAAACATTAATTTTTCTAAGTAAAAATTTAATTAGTTAGTTGAAAATTAACCATTTTTGTGAAAAATTCGTCAGCTTGTCTTAAAATTTTGCTGAGATTGCTTCTTTTTTAAAATAAAATTAATCTTCTTGGTAAAAAATTCATCTTTACGACTAAAAATTTAACTTTTTGCTCGTTGAAGGTTGAACTGCTTTTTTGAAAATTATTTTTTTAAGATTCACAATTTTAGTGACAAATTCATCTCCTTGGTTGAAAATTGAACTACTTTGACAAAAGCTTTTTTTTTAATTGAAATTGGAATTAATTAGTTGAAAAATAACTGTTTTTTATCTCAAATGAAAACTTGTTTTTAAATAAACATTTTTTGCTGAGAATTCATTTTTTTTTTTATTAAAAATTTCACGTATTGGATTAACTATTTTGTAACAAATTCACTCGCTTGGTTGAAGATTTATTACTTTACATGAAAATTCATTTTAAAATATTTTTATTCATTATTGATTAGCTCAAAAGCCAGATTAATGTAAATTAAATATTTTAATTATTGAACAAAATTTATTTTTAATACAAAAAAAATTGAATTTAAATTTTTATTGCGGAAAAAATATTATTAATGAAAATTGGCACACTCATAGCATTTTTTGTAATTTCCTTTTTTTTTGTTTCCTTCTCAATGGAAGCAACTCATCAGGTCGCAAAAATGGTCTAAAAATTTCAGTACATCTTAAAGTAAATGTTCCACAAATAAAATCTTCCTTAATTATTGTAATTATTTTTTTAATTTGAATAATAATGAAAATATTTATGTTAGGAAAATTTTTAAAAATTTATTTACTTTTATTTATTTTTATTATATATGATTAATTAATTAAAAACTTTTGGTTGTAAATTCATGTATTTTGTAGTGAATTCCTCTTTTTTGGAAGAAAATAAATAGATGAATAAAAATAATTAATTAACTTAACTTAAAATAAAATAAATGATTTGTTATTTTAGATAATAGTTTAGGAAATTTTGCTTAAAATTAATTTTTTATAATAATTTGTGTTTTGTTTTAGAAGTTACGTTCTTTTGGTTGTAAATTATATCTTTTGGTTAAAAATGCAACAACTTGGTTAAATGTTAAACTAAGTTGTTAAAAATGCATTATTTTTGATAATGATTTATCATTTTAGTTTCAGAATCATCTGTATGGTTTGAAATTTTTTTATTTTGTACAGAAATTTTTTATTATCAATTTTTTTGAGTTTAAAATTCAACATTTCTGGGTGAAAATTAATCTTCTTGGTTGAAAATTCGTCTTTTTTATATGAAAATTAAACTTTTTAGTATAAAATTCATGTAATTTTTTTTTCATTCGTCATATTTGTAGGACATTAATCTTCTTGGCGGGAAAATAATTTTAAAAAAAATTAAATTACATGGTTGAAAGTTGAACTTTGTTAAAAATCCATTCTTTTTGTTAATGATTCATCACTTTACTTAAAAAATCATCTGTTTGCTTAAAAATAAAAAATAAATTTTAGAATTTATTTTTGATAATAATTTTTTTATTTTAAAATTCAACTTTATTGGTTGAAAACTAATCTTCTTTTTTAAAAATTCAGCTTTTTGGTTGAAACTTCAATTACTTGGTTGAAAGCTGAACTACTTTGTAAAACTTCAATTTTTTATATGTTAAAAATTTATCAATTTGAATGAAAATTGGTATTTTTTAATAGAAAATTCAACTACATTGTTAAAAATAAACGTATTTTGTTAAAAAGACAATTTTTATAGAAAATTAACTTCTTCTTTGAAATTTAATCTTTTTGTCCAAGAATAATTCTTCTTGGTTAAAAATTCAAGTATTCCAGTTAAATATTTATCATTTTAGTTGAAAATTCATCTGTTAGGTTGGAAATAAAATTGCTTGGTTAAAAGTTAAACTCTTGTTAAAAATTATTTCAACTTTTTAATTATTCAAAACTATTTTTCAGTTGAAAAGTTATTTTTTTTTAATGTAATTTTTTTAAATTGAAAATTGAACTTATTCTACTCAAATATTGAGAATTATCTTTTTTTTTTTTGAAAGTTAATATTGTCTCAAAATTCTTCTTATAGGTTAAAAATCCAGGTATTCCAGTTAAATATTTATCATTTTTGTTGAAAATTCATCTTAAAGGTTGGAAATAAAATTACTTGGTTAAAAGTTGAACTCTTTTGTTAAAAATTTTTTATGTTGAAGATTTATAACATTAATTAAAAATTTATTTCTTGAGTTGAACATTCATTTTTTGACTCAAAATTCAATGATTCCATTTTTGGTTAAAAAATAATCTTTTTAAATTGAAAATACGTCTTTTTTAGAAGAAATGAATGTTCTTAGTTGAAAATTTATCTTTTCTGCCTAGAAATTCTATTATTTCATTTTTAATATTAAAAAATATTTGATAAATATTTCATACTCTTGGTTAAAAATTCATCCGTTTGGTTGAACATCAATTTTTTAAAATTTAAATGTAATTATTTATGTCCTGGTTGACAATTCATATTTTTTCAGTAAAAATTAATTTTTTTAGTTTGAAAATTCAAATATTTTAGTTAAAGATTAAATGTGTCTGTTGAAAAATAACGTTTTTGGTTTAAAATGCAATTATTTAATTTTTGGTTAAATAATAATCTTTCTTAGTTAAAAATACGTCTTTTTAGTAGAATTGAATCTTTTTGGTTAAAAATTCAACTTTTTGGTCTCGAAATTCAATTCTTTCATGTGAACTATTATAAAATATTAAATAAATGTTTCATACTCTTGGTTAAAAATTCATCTGTTTGGTTGAAGATCAATTTTTTAAAATTTAAATGTAATTATTCAAGTTTTGGTTGACAATTTATATTTTTTCAGTAAAAATTAATTTTTTTCAGTTTGAAAATTAAATTATTCCATTTTTGGTTTAAAAATAATATTCCTCAGTTAAAAATACGCCTTTTTTGGTAGAAATGAATCTTTTTGGTTGAAAATTCATCTTTTCTGTCTATAAATTCAATTATTTCATTTAAAATATTTGAAAATATTAAATAAATTATTCATACTCTTGGTTAAAAATTCATCTGTTTGGTTGAACATCAATTTTTTTTTAATTTGAATGTAATTATTCAAGTTTTGGATGACAATTTATATTTTTTTCAGTTAAAATTAACTTTTTTTGGTTTGAAAATTTAATTATTCCAGTTGAAAATTCATCGTTTCTGTTGAAAAATCATGTTTTTAGTTAAAAATTCAATTATTTCATATTTGGTTGAAAAATAATTTTTCTCAGTTGAAAATATGTCTTTTTGGTAGAAATGAATCTTCTTGGTTAAAAATTTATCTTTTCCGTCCAGAAATTCAATTATTTAGTTTAAAATATTATCAAATATTAAATAAATATTTCACGCTCTAGGTTAAAAATTCATCTGTTTCTTTGAACATCAATTTTTTTAAATTTAAATGTAATTATTGAAGTTTTAGTTGACAGTTTATATTGTTTTTAGTAAAAATTAATTTTTTTCATAGAAATTAATTTTTATAGTTTAAAAATTCAATTATTTTAGTTGAAGAATCATTGTTTCTGCTAAAAAATAATGTTTTTGGGTTAAAATTCAATTATTACAATTTTTGGTTGAAAAATAATTTTTATCAATTGAAAATACGTCTTTTTTGGTAAAAATAAATCTTCTTGGTTGAAAATTTATTTTTTTTGTCTAGAAAGTCAATTATTTCATTTAAAAGATTATAAAATATTAATTGCATATTTCATACTCTTGGTGAAAATTTATCTGGTTGGTTGAACATCAATTTTTTAAAAATTTAAATGTAATTATTCAAGTCCTGGTTGACAATTTATATTTTTTCAGTAAGAATTAATTTTTTTTTAGTTTGAAAATTCAACTATTTTGGTTGAAGATTTATTGTTTCTGTTGACAAATAATGTTTTTAGTTTAAAATTCAATTATTCCATTTTTGGTTAAAAAATAATTTTTCTCAGTTGAAAATACGTTTTTTTTGGTAGAAATGAATCTTCTTAGTTGAAAATTGATCTTTTCTGTCTAGAAATTTATTTATTTCATTTGAAATATTATAAAATATTAAATAAATATTTCATACTCTTGGTGAAAATTTATCTGTTTGGTTGAACATCAATTTTTGTAAAAAATGAAATGTAATTATTTAAGTTTTGGTTGACAATTTATATTTTTTTCAGTAGAAATTAATTTTTGTTAGTTTAAAAATTCAACTATTTCAGTTGAAGATTAATTGTTTCTGTTAAAGAATAATGTTTTTGGGTTAAAATTCAATTATTCCAGTTAAAGAATTATTGTTGAGATTGAAAAATCATGAGTTAGGTTAAAAATTAATTTTAATAACTAAAAATGTAACTATTTCATTTTCGACTTAAAGTTAATTTTTTTTTTTTTTAGTTCAAAATTCAACTATTTGGTTGGAAATTTGTCTCCTTCTACTGAAAATTAAACTATTTCGTTAAAAATTAAAGTTTTTTTTCAAATTGTATTTTTTGGTAGAAAATTAATCTTGTTGTTTGAAAATTCATCTTTGTGGTTCAAAATTCAAGTATTTCAGTTAAATATTCATGATTTCATTCGAAAATTTATCTTGATGGCTCAAAATTTAACTATCCTAACTGATTTTTCTATCTGAAAGTTTAATTTTTCCATTTTTGTTTCAGCCTTTGAACAATACTGATGCAGATGTTTTCTAGCAATTATTCTTCTAGCAATTATTCTCTCCTGAAACAGGTGTTTCCGTGACCTCGTCTTAGATTAAAAATTCTGCATCTTCTATACGTTAGATTGATACGGTCGAGGACATAATTTTTATTCGCGATACTCTCTCGAGAAGACGAGTAAACGCTGACCTTTCGACGACACACTTTCCTGATCGCGGCATTTTATGCGCCAACCTCTCAACGGAGCACGAGCGGTTGAGCGGGACTGACGCGCCGTATAGTCACGTAGTGCGGCACACATACCAAAATCGCCTGCCTACAAGAAGAAGAACAGAAGTGCCTTGACGTCTTAAAGGCAGCCACTCTCGAGGAAAGGCTTCAGAAACTCCCACCAACGATGATTCGACGTAAATAAAATGATAAAGCGTCATTTAAAGGGTAATGAATGCATCTGAAGAGGATGCTATGAATGAAGGTGGCGACAAAGGTCTATGAAGGATTCCAGTCAATTATTTTTATTATCCTTGATCAAAAAGCTTAATAGGATTTAATAAGACCCCCTTAAGTAATTTAAATTATCAA
Organism: Amphibolips quercusostensackenii; assembly: GCA_032357855.1. Taxonomy (NCBI): domain Eukaryota; kingdom Metazoa; phylum Arthropoda; class Insecta; order Hymenoptera; family Cynipidae; genus Amphibolips; species Amphibolips quercusostensackenii. Next base: position 8,959,794 of record JAUELO010000273.1, on the reverse strand, counting down.
TTTAGGAATGTCCGAATTTACCCCACATGTCCGAAATTGCCCCGTTTGACGGTACTTTTTAATAAGTTTTTTGTATCCACAATTTTAAATTTCAATACGTCAAAAGTGACTGATTCGAAGTCAATTTTGACTGATTAAAATCAGTTGTCAAGTTAGTCAATTTGACTCACTGATTAAGTTTTAATTATCGAACCTGTTGAATTTTCATCTGAAAAAAATCAATTAAAAAAACAGAATAGTTAAATTTTTAATTAACAAAGTTAATTTTTGAAAAAAGTTATTTTTTAAAAAAGAAGATAGACTTTCCACCAAATAGTTTCATTTTGAACCAAAAAGATGAATTTTTAACCACGAAAATTAATTTTCAAATAAAAAAAGTTTAATTTTACCCCGAAAAAGATTGGTTATCAAAAAAATTTATTCTGAGCAAAACTTTTTATTTCATAACAAAAAGATAAATTTTCAACTAAAATGGTAAACCATTAACAAAAAAATAAATTTTTGACAAATAGTTTAACATCCAACCAAGTAGTTGAATTTTCAACGAACAAAGATGAATTTCCAACCAAAAAAAATATTTGCAATCAAAAAAAGTTAAATATCAAACGAAAAAAATGTGTAAAAAAATCATTTCTAAAAAAACTTTTCAAATTTTCAACCAAACCGATAGATATTCAAATAAAATGGTAAATCATTAACACAAAAAATAGTTGAATTTTTAACCAAAAAAGATCAATTTTTAGCCAAAAAGAATTCTTTTCATCCAAAAAAAGTTGAATTTCAAGCAAACAATATAAAAATGATAAGAAAATTAATTCTGAACAAAATTTTTTAATTTTCAACCAAACGGATGAATTTTCAACTAAAATAATAATGTATTAACAAAAAAAATAAATTTTTAACAAAGAACTTCAACTTTCAATCAAGTAGTTTAAGTTTTTAATGAATTTTCATCTAAGAAGATTAATTGTCAACCAAAAAAGTTAAATTTTAAACGAAAAAAATTGATTTTTAAAAAGAAAATAAATTCAAAACAAAATTTTTTGATTTGCAATTAAAGGGACGAATTTTCATTTGTAATGATAAATCATGAACAAAAATAATGCATTTTTAAGTAAGCAGTTCAACTTTCAACCAAGAAGTTGAATTTTCAACCAAAAAAAAGATGAATCTTCAATCAAAAAGATTAATTTTCAACCAAAAGAAGTTTAATTTTAAACCCCAAAAAAATGGTTATAAAGAAATGAATTTAAAAAAATTGATTAATTTTCAAGTGAGCAGATGAATTTTCAACTAAAATTATAAATCACTTACAACTAGAATTAATTTTTAACGGAGAAATTCAACTTTCAACAAAGCAGTTCAAATTTTATAAAAATTAATTTTTCGCCAAAAAGATTAATTTATTAAACAAAAAGAAAAATTGTTAAAAAATTATCTGAATCTTGTATCAAACAATTTAATCTTCACAAAAAAAAAATAATTTTTCAACCAAGAGGACTAATTTTCAACAAAAAAAGTTGGATTTAAAAATTTTTCAACTAATTATAAACAAATGAGTTCTGAAAAAAATTTATTAATTTTCAAGTAAGCAAATGAATTTTTAACTGAAATTATAAATCATTAATAACAAGAATTAATTTTTAACAGAGCCGTTCAATTTTAAACAAAGTAGTTCTAGTTTAAAAAATTAATTTTCCACCAAGAAAAATCATTTCATACCAAAAAATTAGAATTTTCAAAAAATTATCTGAATTTTAAATCAAAAAGTTTAATTTTAAAATAAAATTCAACTTTCAATATACCCTAGTTGAATTAAGAAAAAAATGAATTTTCCGCCAAAAGGATTATTTTCAACAAAAAAGTTAAATTTTAAACGAAACAAATGAAACATAAAGAAAAAGAGTTTTAAACAAAATTTTTTCAATTTCCGAACAAAGAGATCAATTTCTAATCGAAATGACAAATCCTAAGTAAAAAGAATAAATCTTTACACAAAGTTCAATTTTGAACAAAGTAGTTAAATTTTTAAGCAAAAAAGATACATTATCAACCAAAAAGAATTAATTTTAACAGAAAAGTTGAATTTCAAACCAAAAAAAGGAATATTTTTAAAAATAAAAATAATTTTCAAATTAAATATTTTAATATTCTTTTAAAATCTTGATTTACAAGAAATTAAATAAATTTTTAAGAAAAAAGTTAAATTTTCAACTACAAAAAAATTAGTCATAAGAAAATTAATTCTAAACAAAATGTTTAAATTTTCAACTAAATGGATGAATTTTCAAATACAATAATAAATCATGAACAAATTAAATTAAAAAATTGTTATAAAAAATGAATTCTCAACGAAATTGCTTAATTTTTAACCAAAATTATAAGTCATAAAAAACAATGATTTTTTAACAGAGAAGTTCAACTTTCAACCAAGTAGTTTAAACTTTAAAAAAATTAATTTTCCGTCAAGAAGATTTATTTCCTACCAAAAAAGATAAGTTTTTCAAAAAATGTTAATTTTCAACCAGAAAAAGTTGAATTTCAAAATGAAAAAAACTTATAAAAAAAAGGAATTCTAAACAAAATTGCTTAATTTTCAAATAATCAAATGAATTTTTAACTAAAATTATAAATCATTAACAACAAGAATTAATTTTTAACAAAGATGTTCAATTTTCAACCAATCAGACCAATTTCCAATTTAAATAATGAATCATAGATCAGAATAATAAATTTTTGTTAAATTTTAACTTTCAACATACCCTATTTAAACTTAAAAAATAAAATGAAATTTTTAGCCAAGAATATTAATTTTCAACCAAAAAAGTTGAATTTTAAACTTTAAAAAATTATCATCACAAATGAATTCTAACCAAAATTGCTTAATTTTCAACCAAACAAATAAATCTTTAACTGAAATTATAAATCAGTAACAAAAAGAATTAATTTTTATCAAATCGTTTTTCGGTTGAAAATTCAACTACTTGGTTGATTAAACTACGTTGTGAAAAATTTATTGTATCAGTAGAAAATTAATCCTCTTAGTTAAAAATTTCACTGATTGTTTGAAAGTTTAACTATTTTGGTAAACATTTATATAATTAGTTGCAGATTAATCTTTTTAGTTAAAGATTTAAAGATGTTTTTTAAAATTAGTTGTTTTTTATGACAATAAATGTTTTTAATGAAAATTAATTTTTTTACTGGAATGTTAACTATTCTATTTTTAGTTGAAAATTCAACAATATGGTTAGAAATTGATTCATTTGGTTGTTTTCGTCTTTTTTTATAGAAAATTTTAAACGAAAATTGATCGCTTTTATATAAAAATTTTATTTTATTAGTTAAAGATCAATCTTTTCGGTTGAAGATTTAACAATTTTATTAAAAATTAATTTCTTAAACGAAAAATTAAATTATTTTGGGTTTGACTGAAAATTAGTCGTTTTTGGTTGAAAAATCAAAAGTTTGGTTGAAAACTGATGTATTCTGTTGTAAGTTACTATTTTTTGGTTGAAAATTAATCTTCTTATATAAAAACTTAACTGCTTAGTTAATACTTTAATCATTCTGTTGAAAATCAATTTTATTAGTTGAAAATTGATCTTTTTGGTTGAAGAATTAACAAATTTTATTAAAAATTAGTCTTTTTGTCAAAAATTAATTTTTATAACTACATATTTTACAAAAAATTAATCTTCATGATTAAAAATCAAAACTGCTTGGTTTAAAATTAAACTGCTTTGTTAAAGACTTATTTTTTTTTTTGAAATTCTATCTCTTTGGTCAAAAATTTAAATATTTTTTTGAAAATTTATTTATTTTTCTAAAAATTATTTTTTTTTTCTTAGCTGGAAATGAATTTTCGCAACTAAAAATGTAACTATTTCAATTTTGGATCAAAATTTATCGTTTTTAATTTAGGATTCAACTTTTGGGCTGAAAATTCTATTATTTTCGTAGAAAATAATAAATAAAATAAAATTTAATTAAAATAAAATTTTGTTAAAAATGACATTTTTTATGAAAATTAATATTTTCGGGTTGTAAATTCAACAGTTTAGTTGAAAATTCATCTTTAGGGGTTGAAAACTGAACTTTAGTTAAAAATTTCATCTTTTTTAGTTGAAGATTCAACTATTTGGTTAAAAAATTAATTTTTTGTGTTGAAAATTTACTTTTTTAATGAAAATTAATATTTTTAGGTTGTAAATTCAACTATTTTGAAGAAACTTCATCCTTCTCACTTTTAAATTCAACAGTTTTTTAAAAACTTGTTTTTTTTTTGTTAGTGGAACATTTTGAATATTTTGTTGGAAATTAATTTTTTTATTGAAATTGTTATTTTCGGGTTGTAAATTCAACACCTGGGTTAAAAATTTGTCTTTTCGGGTTGGAAATCCTATCATTTTCGTAGAAAATTAACTTTTTTTTACTAAGAATTTACATTTTCAGGTTAAAAATTCAACTTTTTTCTAGAAAATTCATTATTAAGATGAAAAATCATATTCGCAGACTCAAAATGAAACTATTTAATTGAAAGTTCATCCGTTTTGTTCAAAATTCATCTATTTTATTAGAGATTCATTTATTTCGTTAAAAATTAACTTTTATATGAAAATTAATATTTTTGGGTTGTAAATTCAACAGTTCTGTTGGAAATTGGTGTTTTATGGTTGAAAATTTTATTATTTTTGTATAAAATTAACTTTTTAAATAACAATTTATATTTTTAGTTCAAAAATCTTCGAATCCATCTTCGAAGGTTCAAAATTAAACTATTTGGTTAAAAATGCATCTATTTGGTTGAAAATTATTCTCTTTTGCTGAAAAGTTCAACTATTTGTCTTTAAATACAACTGCTGGGCTGATTATTGATTTTTTTTTTAATTAGATTTCAAATATAATACTTCTAATGTACTATAATTCAAAAATTGAAACATGTTTACGTTTCGTATATTATATAATATACATCATTAGTAAAGGGGACCCCCTGGTGACAAGGGACTCCCTGATGGCAAGGGTCGGTGATAGCGTCTAGTGATTCCACAGCTACAGCAGGTAGACGGGGACCTAATGGGCATCATCAGCCTGCACAGTTAGGATTATTTCCGTGAATAGAATTTACTTAAAGACCGAACAGTGATCAGTTGATGACAGGTCAGCTGTTTAAAAAAAATGTGAATTCGAATTCTTTGAATCATTAATAGTTAGGAAGGCCCGAGGGGTCGAAGACTCTAATTTTCCATGAACCAGGAATATATTCCCTAAAGAATATTCGGGAATATTTGGGAAAACAAAAACTGTGAAGGATATAGGAATACGTAGGAATACAAAGAAATATTTGTGAATACAAAGAATACGAAGATTATGGGAATATGTAAAAATATGTAGAAGTGTAACGGAATAAGTAGGAATATAAGGGAATATTTGGGAATACAAAGAATATGGGAATAGGTAAGAATATGAGGATATATGATGAAATATGTGGGAATATAAAGAAATATGTAGAAATGTGTAGCATTATGAGGGAATACTTGAGAATACAAAGAATATGAAGAATATAGAAATATGTAGGAATATGAAAGAATACGTAGAAATACGAAGGAATATTTGGGAATACAAAGAATATGAAGGATTGGTCAATATGAGGGAATATTTGGAAATACAAAGAATATAAAGAATATAGGAATATGATGGAATATTCAAGATTACAAAGAATATGAAGAATATTGGAATATGTAGAAATATGAGGGAATATTTGGAAATACAAAGAATATGAAGAACATGGGAATATGTAAGAATATGAGGGAATATGTAGGAATATGATGGAATACGATGGAATATTTGGGAATACAAAGAACATGAAGAATATGGGAATATGCAGAAATAGAAGTAAATATATACAGATCTGTAGGAATATGAGGGAATATCTGAGAATGCAAAAAATATGAAGAATATGAGAATATTTAGGAAAAAGAGGGAGTATGTAGGAATACGAGGGAATATTTGGTAATACAGAAAATATGAAGAATATGGTAATATGTTAGAATATGAGGAAATATGTTAAAATATGTATGAATATGAGGAAATACTTAAGAAAACAAAGAATATGAAGAATATAGGAATACTTACCTACGAAGAAATATTTAGGAATACAAAGAATATGAAGAACATGGGAATATGTAGGAATGGAATATTTGGGAATAAAAAGAATATGAAGATAATGGGACTATGAAGATTATGAGAATATGTAGAAATATAAGTGAATATGTAAGAATATGAGAAAATATTTCGAAACACAAAGAACATGAAGAATATATGAATATGTAGAAATATGAGGAAAAATTAAGAAATATAAGGTAATATTTGGGAGCACAAAGAATATAAAGAATATGGGAATATGATCGAATATTTGTGAATATAAACAATGTGAAGTATATGGGAATATGTATGGATATGAAGAATATGGGAATGTGTATGAATATGAGGAATATTTAATTATATTTATAAATACAAAGAATATGAAGAATATGGGAATATGTCGAGCACGAGCAGAAATATGTAAAAATATGACGGAATATTTGGGAATACAAAAAAATGGTAATATGTAGAAATATGAGGGAACAATTGTGAATAAAAAGAATACGAAGAATACGAAGAATAGGGGAATATGATAGAATATTTGAGATTACAAAAAATATGATGAATATGGGAATATGATCGAATATTTGTGAACACAAACAAAATGAAGAACATGGGAACATGTATAAATGTATGAGAAATATTGAGAAATATTTAGGAATATGCAGAAATATAGGGGAATATGTATGAATATGAGGAAATACATAAGAATATTCGGAAATATCTAAGAATCAAAAGAAAAGAAGGGAATATGGAGGAATATGAGGGAATATGTAAGAATATGTGGAAACATGTAGATATGTAAAAATATGAGGTAACATTTGGGAATACAAAGAATATGAAGATCATAGGTATATGTTGAAATATGAGGGAATATCAGCAAACAATATAAAGAATATAGAAATATGTGAAAATATGAAGAAATATGTAGCAATATGTAGGAGTATGAGGGAATATTTGTGAATAAAAGGAATATGAAGAATACGGGAATATGTAGGTATATGATGAAATATGTATAGGAATATGAAGAATAAGGGAATATGTAGAAATATAGGAGAATATGTAAGGATATGAGAGAATATGAAGAAATATGAGAAAATATGTAGGAATATGAGGAAATTATTGGAAATATGAGGAAATATATAGGAATATGTAGAAATACAAGGGAATATGTAGGAATATGAGGGAATATGTAGAAATATAAGGTAATATGTAGGAATATGAAAGAATATGTAGGAATGTGAGTAGTTATGTAAGAATATGAGAAAATATGTAGGAATATGAGGAAATATGTAAAAATATAAAGGAATATGTGATAATACAAGGAAATATGTAGAAATATGTGGAAATACGTGAAAATATGAGTGAATATGTAGGAATACGTGGTGAATATGTAGGTATGCGAGAGAATATGTATGAATATGAGGGGATATGTAAGAAAATGAAGAAATTCTGTAGGAATATAAGGAAATATTTGGGAATATGAGGAAATATGTAGGAATATGAGGAAATATTTGGCAATATAAGGAAATATGTAAGACGATAAGGAAAATGTAGGAATATGACAGAATATGTAGGAATATGAGACAATATGTATAAATACGAGGCCATATGTTGGAATATAAACAACTATGTATCAATATAAGGAAATATTTGGGAATATGAGGAAATATGTAGGAATATGAGGAAATATTTGGCAATATAAGGAAATATGT
>JAUELO010000273.1:8796259-8808345 GCA_032357855.1 Amphibolips quercusostensackenii | reverse complement strand
TATAACAAAGTACACAAGCACCTGATAAAAATTAATTTTCAGCTTCACTCTCGAGTTATATCTAGTCTAGTAGAGATCAGCAAGGACTAATCTTACCGATACAAATGCAGTCTAACTGATAACGGGGGGTAGGGTAGGGTGGAAGTAGTCGGGCCATAGTGGTGCCCTACTACTAAGGTTACATTTTTAAAATTTTTGAGACCATTTTTTTCAAATTTAAAAATTCCATGGACGGTTATTCGTAGTACTTGGAAACGTGATCAATTCATTTAAATGACTTTTTTTATGAAAAAAAAATATCAGAGTTATAGCATTTTCAAATTCCAAGAAAAACGAAAATGAACATTTTAAAACAAATAACGCACGACATAAAAAAAGTCGAGAAAAAAATGTTGCTTGTTGAAGGCCCTACAAGATTACCATACCAACTTTTTGAATGTTCATGGAAAATCGAAAATTCAAATTTTGTTCGCTCAAAAAACAATTAAAAATCAAAAATTCTATTTTGCAGTCAAACTATAGAAGATACGAAAAATGAATAATCAACAGAAATTGTGCACCCGGGAAAGATCTACAAATTTTTTATTGATCATTTTTTGATAGGATGCGCAGTTTTTGTTTCATTTGTAAGAAACGACATTAACAATAAAAAAATCACATTCTTGGACAAACGACACAAGTTACAAGAGAAGATAATAAGAAAAAAGTTATTCACCCGAAAAAGAGCTATAAATTTGTCTTTGAATATTTTTTATGGAATGCTAAGTTTTGATTTTAATTTGAAAAATCAAAATTAACATTTTTTAAATTTAATTTTTGGACAAACAACACAAGCTATGGAAAAAAGGTATATACGAAATTTGCTCATTCAAAGAGAGCTACAAATTTGTCATTAATAATTTGTTGACAGGATGCGTAATTTTTGTTTGAATAATAAAAAATAACATTAAAAAGAAAAAATTAAATTTTTCAAAAAGCAACTCATGGCACGAAAAAAAATTAACAGACAAAAGTTCTTCACCGAAAAAGAATCTACAAATTTTATTTATTTATTTTTAGATAGGGCAAGTAGAGTTTCTTCTAATCATAAAAATTAGGAATAAAATTTAAAAAAAATTAAATTTGTGGAAAAACGACACAAGAGACGAATAAAAGTAAAAAGACTAAAGTTGATCAATCAAAAAAGATCTAAAAATTTATTATAAAACCTTGTTATAAGTATATATTGAAAATGAAAAAATTAACTTTTTAACATTTTATTTCACAAAATGTTTCGCCTAAATTATATCTACACATTTGCTTAAAACGACTTTACGCTAGGATGCGTATTTTTAGTTTAAATCGAAAAAAATAACATTGAAAGTAAACAAATTAAATTTATGTCCGAGGTTAAAAAATAAATGTATTATACTTTTGATATAATAGTGTTAAACATAATGTAAAAAAGTTCGAATTTCGCATAAAATCGAGTGCGAAGCACGAGATGCGTGATAAGAATATGTTCAGTAAAACCGAACAAGTCTTAACAAAAGAGAATTTACAATCGCCAAATTAGATTTCTCGGTGCTTTGACCATGAATGTGGTCTGTGCATAAATAAAGGAGGAATGCAAAGACCGAGCGCGAAGCGCGAGAACCAACAGTCGCGCGCGCATCACGCGAAGAGAATGTGCCCGCACAGCCGGCAGATTTTTTTACATTTATTTTTCATGTTTTAAGAGGTGTCCAAACCTGCACTATAGAAATTTTCACACATTTCCACCATTTTTTCCTCGGTCTGCCTCTGGGCACGCTACCACTTACTTTACTTAAATCTATTGTCTCATTCACACATTCCAATCACTATTACGTCGGGTCTGCCGTTGAGTACGCTACTACTTACATTACCTGAATATACTGTCTCATTCACACTTTCTATTCACTATAACGTAGGTCCGGCTTTGGGTACGCTACCACTTACTTTACCCGAATATACTGTCTCATTTACACATGCCAATCACTATTACATCAGTCCGCCTTTAGGTACGCTACCACTTACTTTACCTGAATATACTGTCTTATTCGCACATTCCAATCACTATTTTAACGGTCTGCCTCTGGGTACGCTACCAGTTACTTTACCTAAATATATATTGTCTCATTTACACATTCCAATCACTATTTCGTCGGTCTACCGCTGGGTACGCTACCATTTACTTTACGTAAATATACTGTGTCATTCATACATTCCAATCACTATTACGTCGGTCTGCCTCTAGGACGCTACCACTTACTTTACCTTGATATACTGTATCATTTACGAATTTCTAGCGTTCTTTCCTCGGTCTCCCTCTAGGTACTCTACCATTTATTTTACCTGAACATAATGTCTCATTCACATATTTTAATCACTATTAATTCGGTCCGACTTTGGGTACGCTACCACTTACTTTACCTAAATATACGGTCGCATTCACACATTCCAATTACTATTTCGTCGGTCTGCCTCTAGGTACGCTACCACTTACTTTACCTGAATATACTGTCTTATTTACAAATTTCTAGTGTGTTTTTCTCGGTCTGCCTTAAGGTACGATACTATTTACTTTACGTGAATATACTGTCTCATTTACAAATGTCTAGCATTCTTTCCTCGGTCTGCCTCTAGGTACGCTATCATTTACTTAACGTAAATATACTGTGTCATACACACATTCCAATCACTATTACGTCGTTCTGCCTTTGGGTACGCTATCAGTTACTCTACCTGAATATACTGTCCTATTTACACATAACAATTACTATTTCCTCGGTCTGCTTCTGGGTAGGCTACCAGTTACTTTACCTAAATATACTGTCCCATTTACAAATTTCTAGCGTGCTCTTCTCGGTCTGTCTCTAAGTACGCTACCATTTACTTTACGTAAATGTACTGTGTCATTCACACATTTCAATCACTATTACGTCGTTCTGCTTTTAGGTACGCTATCACTTACTTAACCTAAATATACTGTCTCATTCACACATTCCAATCACTATTTCGTCGGTCTGCCTCTGGGTACGCTACCAGTTACTTTACCTAAATATACTGTCTCATTAAAAAATTTCTAGCGTTCTTTCCTCGGTCTGCCTCTAAGTACGCTACCATTTACTTTACTTGAATATACTGTGTTATTCACACATTCTAATTACTATTCCGCCGTTCTGCCTTTGGGTACGCTATCACTTACTTTACCTAAATATACTGTCTTATTCACACATTACAATTACTATTTCGTTGGTCTGCCTCTGGGTATGATATCATGTAGTTTACTAAAATATAATTGTTTCTTTAGCCGTTCTTTCATTTTCTCAGCATGTCTAAACTATTTCAGCAATAATAATAATAATTTTGATTAATTAATAAATGCCAAGAACTACTAATTAGCAATTTCAAATCGTATCTGACAGGTTGATGATGCATGTAATACTACAACTACTGAATATTTGTCTGAATCGATTAGACTATATATGACCTAGCAATGATGTAATGAGGAATCCGGGCAAGCGTAAAATAATTCCCTGCTTACGTTCCTTCGACTATAAAAATATCTCGGATTGGCGTTCAATGAATCAGAGCTGATTAATTATTATGACGACGCAACAAAATTGTGTACCGTTCCGTGAAATCATACAAGACTGCTCGTTTAAGGCCTCATTAGCAATATTGTAAAACAGTTACTAAAACATACGTAAAAAATGTTATTTAATTTTTAAAAAGCTACAAAGTAAATAAGGTTTGAAATGTATTACTTAATCACATTTTTTTCATTTTTGTTTGAAAAATTGGTGTGGCATTAGAATATCTTCTAAGGAATCTTAGTGGCTCAGGCGAAAGAGCGCTAGGCATCCGTGCAGGAGGACGGGGTTCAATCCCTGAGTCGGTACCAATGGAAATTTTTCCATTTAGTTTTATTGGGGCTTTGGTGGTTCAGAACCCACCTTAAACTGTAGGTCGTCTTAAAAGAGGCTGATCCCCCCCCCGGCCACATTAAGAACAAACATAGCATATTTTTTATAAAAAAATGTTTTTATGAAGCAATATCCATACTTCAGGGTATAAAATTCTCTCGAAATAAGGAAAAGTTGAATTTTTAATGAAATGGTCGGATTTTTAAGCAAATATATTAAACTTTAACCAAAAAAATTTGAATTTTAAACCAAATAGTTTAATCTTCATGCAAAAAAAATTTTTTTAGAAGACAGTTAAATTTTCAACTAAGAAAAATAAGCTTTTAAGCAAGAAAGATGAATTTTCAACCAGGAATTTTTCTAGACAAAAAAAATTGATTTTTAATCCAAAAGGACGAATTTTTGATCCCAAAAGATGAATTTTCAATCAAATTTTTTGATTTTTCGAAAAAAAAGAAAAATATTTTACAAAAAACATGAATTTTTAACCAATGATGTAAATTTTTTAAATACAAAGATAAATTTTTAACCAAACGTTCAAATTTTTAAACAAAAATGTTAATCTGCAATCAAGAGTAGCTGTGTTGAAAAAAAAATTATTTTTTAACCAGAAGCTTTTTACCGCAAGAATAATTAATTTTCAATTTAAAAAGACGAATTTTCAATCCCAAAAGATGATTTATCATTAAAACTGTTGAATTTTTGACAAAGAAAAAGAATATTTTACAAAATACATAAATTTTCAAAAAAATAGGGAAATCTTTAACCTACAAAGATAAATTTTCAACCAGACAGTAAAATTTTTAAACAAAAAAGATTAAACTTCAAACAAATATAGCTGTATTTTCAAAAAAAAAAGGTAATTTTTTATACTGAATTTTTTTGACAAATAAAAATTTTCAATTCAAAAGGAGAAATGATCTATTCAAAAAGATGAATTTTTAATAAAGCTGTTAAGATTTCCATAAAAATATGAATTTTCAACAAAACACATGTATTTTCAACCAAATAGTTAAATTTTTTTTTCAGACAAATACTTTTCTATTAAAAAAGACGAATTTTTTTATACAATCGGACGAATTTTTGCATGAAAAATCCGATTTTTTAACCAATCGGTTAAATTTTCGATAAAAAATGACTTCTCAATCAATTAGTTAAATAATCAACCTAAAAAGATGAATTATTAGCCAAATAGTTAATTCATCGAGCCGAACAGACGATTCCTTAAGAATACAGTTGAATTTTCAACATTAAAAAAATAAATTTTTAACCAAGAATTTTTCAACCAAAAAAGATTAATTTTTAATCCAAACGGACGAATGCGTGTATCAAAAAGACGAATTCTGAACCAAACAGTTCAAATTTCAATATAAAAAGATGAATTTTCAACCAAATAGTAAGATTTTTAACAACAACAAAATTAATTATCAACCAAAAACAGTTGCATTTTAACAAAATTGTTGAAATTTCAATGAAAAATACAAATGTTTACAAAAACAGTTAAATTCTTAACCAAAAAGATGCATTTTCAACAAAATAATCAAATTTAAAAAAAAATAGTTGAACTTTATGCTAAAAAGATGAATTCTTAACGAAAAACGCAATATTTGATATTTAAAAAATACATTTTAATTTTTAATAAAAAACAGTTGAATTTAACCAAAAAGGACCAATTTTCAACAAAATAATTGAATCCCCTACCAAAACAGTATAATTTTGAACCCAAAAAGATCAAATTTCTATCAAAAGGATGAATTTTTAAACCAAAAAAGCTAATTTTTAACGAAAGTGATGAATTTTCAACCAGGAAAGATTTTTAAGTAAAAAAAAACCCAAAATTTAAAAAAAGGTATTAATTTTTTACGCCAAAATGGTAAATTGTCTACAAAAAAGTTACATTTTTAAGCCAAAACGGAAAATTTTCTTAAAAAAAAAAACAGTTAAATTTTTAACAAAAAGTTGATTTATGACCAAACAGTTGAATTTTTAACTAAAAGTGATCAATTTTTAATCAAAAATGAAATAGTTAAATTTATAGTTAAGAAAATTAACTTTCGACAAAAATTTTTTTTGAAATAAAATAGTCCTATCTTCCCCTAATGAAATAAATTTTTACCGAAGTAGTTATACTTTCAAAGAAGTAGTTGAATTTTCGATAAATTTTTTTTTTTTTAATTTCTAACAAGTTAGTTCTACTTTCCACGAAGTAGTTGAAATTTTAATCAAAACAGATGATTTTTTATCAAAATAGTTAAATTTTTAACAAAATAATTAAACTTTTAAAAAATAACTTAATTTTCAACAAAATATTTTAATCTTCAATTAATAAAATGACTTCTTAACAAACTAGTTCAAATTAAATTGAACTAAAATAAAAATTTAAACTTTATATCTTATTAAATTAAATTAAACTAGTTTGAATTCAACTAATTAGATGAACTTTCAATTAAAAACGGTAAATTTTCAGCAAAAAATGTAATTGTCATATTTTCAGTTAAGAATATTAATTTAAAAAAAAAAAAGAATTTTTAACGAAAGAGTTGAATCTTCCATCCATAAAATAAATTTCCAGAAAATAAGTTGTACTTTCAACCAACTAGTTGAATTTTTATTCAAAACGGATGACTCTTGATAAAAATAGTTGAATTTTCAACAAATTAATTAGATTTTTTAACAAAAAAATGTAATTTTTAGAAACTAGTTTAACTTTTAACCAATTAGTTGGTTTTTTGATTAAAATTGGACAATATTCAGCCAAAAATTAAATAGTTAAATTTTTATTCGAAAATATTAATTAAAAAAAAGTATTTTCAACAAAATAGTTGAATCTTCAATCAATAAAATAAATGTTTAGCAAAGAAGTTGTACTTTCAACCATGTATTTAAATTTTTCTTCAAAACAAATGACTATATCAAAATAGTTAAATTAAAAAAAAAAAATTAAATTTTTAACAAAAAAATTTAATTTTAAAGAAACTAGTTGAATTTTGAATTAATAACGGACAATTTTCAGCTAAAAATTTAATAGTTAAATTTTCAGTAAAAAATATTAATTTTTAACAAGAAAAAAAAGAATTTTTAGCAAAATAGTTAAATCTTCAATCAATAAAATGAATTTTCACCAAAGTATTTATACTTTTAGCCAAGTAGTTAAATTTTCGACTAAAAAAGATGACTTTTAAAAAAAAATTATTAAATTTTCAACCAAAAATTAATGTTTTTAA
The DNA here is from genome assembly GCA_032357855.1 of Amphibolips quercusostensackenii. NCBI lineage: Eukaryota > Metazoa > Arthropoda > Insecta > Hymenoptera > Cynipidae > Amphibolips > Amphibolips quercusostensackenii. The sequence continues at coordinate 8,801,192 of JAUELO010000273.1, read as the reverse complement.
TATATTAATTGAATTTTTAACCAATAAAATGAATTCTTAACAATTTTTTAAAACAAATTTTTAACAAATTAGTTCTACTTTAAACGAAGTAGTTACATTTTTATTTAAAACAGATGACTTTTTATCAAATAGTTGAATTTTTAACAAAATAATTAAATTTTGAACAAAAAACTTAATTTTTGACAAACTAGTTTAACTTTCAACCAATTAGTTGATTTTTAAATTAGTAAAACGGACAATTTTCAGCCAAAAAATAAATATTTATATTTTTAGTTAAAAATATTAATTAAAAAAATTTGTTTTAACAAAATATTTGAATCTTCAATCAATAAAATGAATGTTCAGCAAAACAGTTGTACTTTCAGCCATGTAGTTGAATTTTTCTTGAAAACAGATGATTCTTCATCAAAATAGTTCAATTTTCAACAAAATAATTAAATTTTTAACAAAAAAATTCAATTTTCAATTAAAAACGGACAATTTTCATTCAAAATTTTATTAGTTTGATTTTCGGTTGAGAATTTAAATTTTTAACAAAAAAAAAAGAATTTTCAACAAAATAGTTGAATCTTCAATGAATAAAATGAATTTTCACCAAAGTATTTATACTTTTAACCAAGTAGTTGAATTTTTGACCAAAACAGATGACTGTTTGAAAAAATAGTTGAATTTTTAACCAAAAATTAAAAGTTTTAACAAAATAATTAAATTTTTAACGAATAAAATAAATTTTTAACCAACTTTTTAACAAATTAGTTCTACTTTCAACCAAGTAGTTGAATTTTTATTCAAAACAGATGAATCTTTGTCAAAATAGTTGAACTTTCAAATAAAAAATTTAATTTTCATAGAAAAATTTATTTTTAACATACTAGTTTAACTTTTAATAAATTAGTTGATTTTTTAATTAAAAACGAACAATTTCAAGCCAAAAACTTAATAGTTAAATTTTCAGTTAAAAATATTAATTTTCAAAAAAAAAAAATTTTTAACAAAATAATTGAATCTTCAATGAATAAAATAAATTTTTAGCACAGAAGTTGTAATTTCAACCAAGTAGTTGAATTTTTATTTAAACCAGATGACTCTTTATCAAAATAGTTGAATGTTTAACAAAATAATTAAATTTTTAATAAAAAAATTTAATTGTTAACAAACTAGTTTAACTTTCAACCAGTTAGTTAAATTTTTAAATAAATATGAACAATTTTTAGCCAAAAATTAATTAGTTAAACTTTTAGCTAAAAATACTAATTTTCAATAAAAAAAAAAATTTTTAACAAAATAGTTGAATCTTCCATCAATGAAATAAATTTTTAACAAAGCAGTTACACTTTTAGCCAAGTTGTAGAATTTTCGACTGAGAATGATGAATTTTTGAAAAAATAGTTGAATTTTCAAAAAAGCTATTAAATGTTTAACAAAATAGTGGAATTTTCCACTAAAAGAAATGAATTCTAAACCAAAAAAACAATATTACACTTAGACTATTACACTTTTGTGACAGTAGAAGAAAAAAGACCCAGGTCGCTAACCAATCTCGTTAACAAACATCCCAGGCAAAGAGTTTTACAAAGTCAGCAAGTGTCATAGATCACAAAAAAGACACAGGCTTGCTGAAGATCACACAGTAAGATCAATACTCTTTACTCTAATCACAACCAACAAGTGAAGCTCCCCATGAGGACCCATTATTATCCAAGGTCTTTCGTTTTAGGTGTCTCTCACTCGACTGACGATTTTCATCGCATATTTCTTGTAGCCTATTTGTCGCCACACTTTCCTGTCCTAGCATGCAACTTTTCCTTTTTTTTTGTCTATACAGTTTTTATGCAAGTGCTCATATTTCTATGGTTTTTACATCTTTTCGACTAAGGTTCTCTTTCACAAATTTCTACCATTTTTTCATCGGTCTGCCTCTGGGTACGCTACCAGTTACTTTACCTCAATAGAATGTATCATTCAGACATGTCTACCATTCCTTCCTCGGTCTGCCTCTGGGTACGCTACCATTTACCTGAGTATGCTGTATTATTTACACATTGCCACCATTCTTTGTTCGGACTGCCTTTGAGTAGGCTACCATTTACTTTACCTAAATATACTGTTTAATTCACACATTTTAATCACTATTTCATCGGTCTGCCTCTGGGCACGCTACCATTTACTTTACCTAGATATACTGTCTCATTCACACATTTCAACCGCTCTTTCCTGAATCTGACTCTGGGTACGCTACCATGTAGTTTACCTGAATATAAATAGTTCCGCCAGTCGTTCTTCACATTCTTCACATTCATTCATTCTCTCAACATGTCCAAACAATCTCGACAATTTTTTCTCACTCTTCTTGTTAAAAATACAATTACTTAAAAAAGGTGTTCAATATAAATTCAAATACTTTGAGTAGAAAAAAAATTAGTCCTAGTGAAACGGTACTTGACGCTACCATTTACTTTAGATAAATATACTGTACCATTTACACTCTTCAATCACTGTTTTCTCGGTCTGCCTTTGGGTGCGCTACCATTTGCTTCACCTATATATACTATCTCATTCACAGTATTCCAGCATTCTTTCTTTGGTCTGCCTCTGGGCACGCTCACATGTAGTGTACCTAAATGTACTGTCCCATTCACACATTTCTAGCATTCTTTCATCTTTCCGCATCTGGGTACGCTACTATTTACTACACGTAAATTTACACATTTCATTCATTCTTTCTTTGGTCTGCCTCTGGGTACGCTGCCATGTAGTTTACCTAAATATACTGTCCTATTCACACATTTCTATCATTCTTGCATCGTTCTGCATTTGGGTACGCTACTATTTACTACACATAAATATACAGTATCATCCACAAATTTCTACCGTTCGTTCCTCAGTATGCCTCTGGGTACGGTACCACTAACTTCACTTGAATATACTGTCTCATTTACAAATTTTTACCGTTCTTTCCTCGGTGTTCCTCTGGGTACGGTACCACTTCACCTAAATATACTGTCTCATTCACGTAAATCCACAATTTTTTTATCGGTGTACCTCTGGGTACTCTACCCTGTAGTTTACTTAAATACACTGTCCTATTCACACATTTCTATCATTCTCGCATAGTTCTGCATCTGGGTACGCTACTATTTACTACACATAAATATACAGTATCATTTACAAATTTCTACTGTTTGTTCCTCAGTGTGCTTCTAGGTACGGTACCACTTACTTCACTTTAATATACTGTCTTATTCACATAATTCCACTATTCTTTCATCATTCTGCCTCTGGATATGCTACCACGTAGTTTACCTAAATATACTGTCCCATTCATACATTTCTATCGTTTTCGCATCGTTCTGCATATGAGTACGCTACTATTTACTACACATGAATATACAGTATTATTTACACATTTACATCATTCTTTCTTCGGTCTGCCTCTGGGTAAGATGCCATATACTTTACCTAAATATACTGTCTCATTCACAAATTTCTACCGTTCTTTCCTCGGTCTGCCTCTAAGTACGGTACTACCTACTTCACCTAAATATACTGTCTCCTTCACACGATTCCACCATTATTTTATCGGTCTGCATCTGGGTACGCTACCCTGTAGTCTACCTAAATATAATGTCCTATTCACACATTTCTATCGTTCTTGCATCGTTCTGCACCTGGATGAGATACTGTTTACTAAACATAAATATTTTGTGTCATTCATACATTTACATAATTCTTTCTTCGCTCTGACTCTGGGTACTGTACCACTTATTTGACCTAAATATACTGTCTCATTCACAAATTTATACCGTTCTTTCCTCGGTCTGCCTCTGGGTACGGTACCACCTACTTCACCTGAATATACTGTCTTATTCACACAATTCCACCATTATTTCATTGATCTGCCTCTGGGTATGCTACAACGTAGTTTACCTAAATATAATGTCCTATTCACACATTTATATAATTCTTGCATCGTTCTGCATCTGGGTAGGATACTATTTACTACACATAAATATACTGTATTATTCATACATTTACATAATTCTTTCGTCGGTCTGCATCTGGGTACGGTACCACTTATTTTACCTAAATATACTGTCACATTCACAAATTTCTACCGTTCTTTCCTCGGTTTGCCTTTGGCTACAGTACCGCTTATTTTACATAAATATACTGTCTCATTCACAAATTTCTACCATTCTTTCATCGTTCTGCCTCTGGGTACGCTACCCTGTAGTTTAACTAAATATACTGTCCTGTTCACACTTTTTCATCATTCTTGCATGGTTCTGCATCTGATTGCGCTACTATTTACTACACATAAATATACAGCATCATTCACAAATTTTTACCATTCTTTCCTCGGTGTTCCTCTGGGTACGGTACCACTTACTTCACTTGAATATACTGTCTTATTCACATAATTCCACTATTCTTTCATCATTCTGCCTCTGGATACGCTACCACGTAGTTTACCTAAATATACTGTCCCATTCATACATTTCTATCGTTTTTGCATCGTTCTGCATATGAGTACGATACTATTCACTACACATAAATATACTGTATCATTCACATGTTTACATTATTCATTCTTCGGTCTGCCTCTGGGTACAGTACAACTTACTGTACGTGAATATACTGTTTCATTTACAAATTTCTACTGTTCTTTTCTCGGCCTGCCTCTGGGTACGGTACCACCTACTCTACCTAAATATACTGTATTATTCACACAATTTTACTATTCTTTCATCGGTCTGCCTCTGGGTACGCTACCACGTAGTTTACCTAAATATACTGTCCCATTCACACATTTCTATCGTTTTCGCGTCGTTCTGCATATGAGTACGATACTATTTACTACACATAAATATACTGTATCATTCACATGTTTACATTATTCATTCTTCGGTCTGCCTCTGGGTACAGTACAACT
>JAUELO010000273.1:8701544-8711956 GCA_032357855.1 Amphibolips quercusostensackenii | reverse complement strand
CTGATTCTGCAGGGAAATTACTTTTGGTCACAAGATGATTAAGCCTCTGACTTGATTTGTTTGTGCATTCAGGTTAGTCAGTTGCGCACATGCATATAATTGCTATCCGCTCTCTTGCTTTCCCGAACATTGTCGAATTAGCACTGTTTTACTGTCTCAATTTAAAATCAATATTTAGTTCGTGCACTTTAAAACTATTGTAAGGAAATTTCATAAATCTTTAAATGTACCATGAAATTGGTTTGAACCATAGACAAATTATAAGTGTGAATGTCTGTTGATTGACACCACAGGTTATTATTGTATCTAATCAATTACTATTAGCCTAATTCATCAAGCAGTGATTGGTCCACTTGAATTTTAAGAGTATGAATTATGATTGTTGTCTAAATACATTAAGCAATATCTGATTCTGCAGGGAAATTACTTTTGGTCACAAGATGATTAAGCCTCTGACTTGATTTGTTTGTGCATTCAGGTTAGACAGTTGCGCACATGCATATAATTGCTATCCACTTTCTTGCTTTTCCGAACATTGTCGAATAAGCACTGTTTTACTGTCTCAATTTAAAATCAATATTTGGTTTGTGCACTTTAAAACTATTGTAAGGAAATTTTATAAATCTTTAAATTAACCTTGAAATTGGTTTAAACAATTCGGCCAATCATAAGTGTGAATGTCTATAGATTGACATCACAGGCTATTATTATATTCACAAAATTCATTCATCTTAAACTTAAGAAAAAATTCAGACACAGAAGAGGATTTCTTATAGCCATAAGGTATTTAAACCTCCAACTTGATGCATGAAGTTGTTAATAGTGCTTAGCCACTAAATGCGCTTACACTGATTTTCTTTCAAAAAATTAGATACTTGTTTTCTCTAATATTTCTCTCATATCATAATTTATACTACTCATAATGCTAGTACTACCTCTTTTATTCAGGGCTCAACTAAAATAAGAAATCATTTTAGAATAAATTGTTGATTTTAAAGCCCAAAATGCTCTCAAAACAAGAAAAAATAGGGTGATTTTTGACAAAAATAAGGGAATAATAGGGGAATAAATTATTGGAATAAAATTAATATACAGGTACCATACTGAACTTAGTATGAAACACTTGGGATCTCAAGTAGATACATTGGATTTTCCCAAACATACATAATTTTCTACCAACAGAGATTTTTAAAAAACTTTTAGGCTAAAAAATCGCATGTTTTTTAAAAAAAAAGTTAAAACTTAAGCCCGTAAAGACAAATTTTCAACAACAAAAAATTCTAACCAAGAAAGATGATAGTTTAACCAAATAGTTGAATTAAAAAAAAATTATTTGCAGACAAAATCTTTGTATTTATAACATAATCGTTTAATTTTTCAACAAATAGTTTAACTTTCAACCTAGGAAAATGAATTTTCCACCAAATAGGCAAAATTTCAAACATCTTTTCTACCAAAACCGACGAATTTTCTATTTAAAAAGGCGCGTTTTCAACAAAACTGTTGAATTTTTTACCAAACAAGATAACTCTGAAAAATGTTACTTTTTCATAAAAAATAATTAAATTTGAAATTAATTAAATTGAAAAAGATAGATCTATCTTAAGCCAATAAAATAAGTTTTTGTCAGAGTAGGACTACTTTCAAACAAGTACTTGAATTTCCAACCAAGAAGATTAATTTTCTTTCAAAAAAGACCTATTTTTAACCAAATACATGAATTTTCAATTAAAAATATTTAAGTTAAAATTTTAGTTTAAAAAATTAACTTTTAACAAAAAAAAAAGAAATTTCCCCAAAATGTTTAGTTGTTAAATTTTCAACCAAAAAGTTAAATCTTCATCAAAACAAAATTATTCTTAAAAAAGCACTAGAATTTTTAGGCAAAAAAGGTGAAGCCTCAACGAAAAATGTAGTAGTAGAATTTTTAACTGAAAACGTTAAATTTTTAGTCACAAAAATTAGTTTTCAACTCCACAAAAAATTATTTTTCAACATAGTAGTTTAATTTTTAACCAAAAAGTTAAAATTTCCACCAAATATAAAAATATTTCAAATTTAAGCAAAAAAAAACGAATTTTCTACAAAACTGTTAAATTTCAACCCAAAAATATTAAATTTCAACCAAACAGTTAAATTTTCTACTAAAATAATACAGCTATAATTAAAAAAGACGAATTTTTAATTAAGCAGTTAATCCTTAAGCCAGAAAACGGTATTTTCTGCAAAAACAGTTTGATTTCTAACCCAAAAATATAAATTAAAAAAAATAGTTGAATATCCAAATAGAAACAATCAATTTTTAACTCAAATAAGAATTTTCAGTTGAAAAGTTAGTTATTAACAACGTGATTTCTAACGTAATTTCAAAGTAATTTCAACAAAATTGGTAAATTTCCAATCAAAAAGCTAAATCTTTCCTAAAAAAAAAATTATTTTTAAAAAAGCAGTCAAATTTTTAACGAAAAAGATGTATGCTCAGCAAAAAACGTGATATTTGCGTTTTTCAGACAAAAACGATAAATTTTTAGCCAAAAATAGGACAGTTGAATTTTCAGTTAGAAAGAAAACGAATTTTCGACAAAATAGTTAAATATTCATATGTGTAAACGTAAAATAAATTATTTATTTATTTTACTAAAAAGAAAAAAAAACTAAAATTTAATATATATGTAATTTAATATTGCTAGAAAAATTAATCAGCTGATAATTAATCAATCTATTCACAACGTAAAAAGCATCGAACTATAATTTTCATTCAAACATTCAAATCATTTTCACTCAACTGTTTTTTAACTTTCACTTTCATTTATGAAATTTGGATTTATTGATAACCATTTATAAAAATTTCAGAAAAAATAAAAACATATTTTCTCATAATTTCGAAAATTCAATTTAGATACTAATTTCGCAACATCACACACATTTGAAAAATTATGTTATTGAAAGAGGGGTATTTTAAGCTTAAAAATACTTTTATTATACGAATTATATCCAATATTAAATTATATAACCTTTAACTGAATGATCAATGTATGTCACCTGAATTTTACAAAGAGAGTTTTAATCTTGATATAATTTGATATTGTAAAAAAATTAATCAGCTAATAATTAATTAATTCATTCACAAAATAAAAAAGCATTAAACTACAATTTTCATCAAAGAATTCCAGTAATTTTTACTTTATACATATATTTTTTAGGTTAAACTTCCATTTTTGTAAATTTGATTTATTAATAACCTTTTATTCTAATTTTCCAAAAAATTAAAATCTATGTGCATACATTTTTTGAATTTTTTACAGTTTTTACAATTTTACAGAATTTTTTACAAGTTTTTAAAATTGAATTCAGATACTCATTTCACAATATCATAAACATTAAAGAACACACACACATATATATATATATATATATATATATACATATATATAATCGTAATAAAGATATTTAAAAGAATAAACTTTTATTATGAAAATAATAGCCAATATGCATTCACATAACCTTAAAGTTAATAATCAATTTATGTTGCTTAATTGAAAAAAACTTAAATTTTATCTTTATGTAAATAAATATCGTGAACAAAATTGATCAGCTTGAAATAAATTCAACAGTTTACAACATAAAAAGCATCAAACTATTATTTTCACTAAAACATTAAAATGATTTTTACATTATATTTTCCTGAAAATTTGAAGTAGAATATTATTCATTTTATTTAATTAGTGCGTATCTTATGTATGAATTAAAAAAATTTGTTAAAAAAATTAAAATTGAAAAATTGTCAGGAATATGTCACTTTTTTAAAGAAAAATTTGTATACACAAAATTAAGGGAAATAAATTGTTTACATAAATAATTTAAAAAATGCAATGTTTCTTGGCAATTCGTGTTCTTACTATTGTGTTGAAAATTTTTTCATCACTCTTTCGTCGATAAGAAAAGAAAAATTTGTTTAATAAATATTTAAATAATTATTCAAATATCTGTTTTTTGCAATTTCGTATTGATACTATACTGACATGTTCAAGTGAACAAAATTTCACTTTCACATACATAATTCCTCATGATAACAGAAAAATTAATTACTTAACATTATAATCCTCTTGTATAAGAAAAATTATGTTTGTTGTATTTCACAAAACAGATTGTTTGCAAAGTAACCAAAAATGAAAACAAAAATAAAATCAATTTTTTTTTTCAATTAAATATATTTTGCTAAAAAATAATTTTAAATGATTTAATGCTTTCACGATGATTCATTACAATAAAAATAGAAGGTTTTTCGGGTTCCAATCGTGAGCAAAACAATCATGCATAGAATTCCTTGCAAAATCTACATTGGGGAGACCGGGAGAGTGGTAAGCCAACGTGTAAAAAACCATTAGAGTAAAGTCAGGCTAAAACATTTTACGCAATCAGCACTAGCCCCGCATCATATCAAAACAGGACATAGCATTTTATTTGAAAAAAAACAACCGTCATCGCAAAAACATACAATATTTTTCCAAGAAAACATAGAGAATCAATTGAAATCTTAAAATACCGTAAGAACATTAATAGGGACAATGAATATAATTATAATCCGATTTGGCTCTCCGTCCTTCCGGAATTTTTGAAAAAGAATTGCAATGTTTACTGACAAATTTTTGAAAAATTGTTTAAAAATTTGTGAAAATATTTTTTTAGACTACATTAACACAGGTTAAATAAAGATCACCGATCAAAAGAATTAATTTTTATTTAAATGAAAAACGAAAAACATTCGAGTGTCTTGAAAACAGTAGAAGAAACAAATTCTAAAATAAATAAAAAAGACGGGAATATAAGAAAGAATGTCAAGTCTGAAATTACATTGTAGCACTTAACTCTGAAGACGAACAAACGATCCGAAAATGGACATGAAAGATCTCCCCGAGGGTGCGCACGACCCATTTTGTAATTTGTGTAATAAAAATTTGACGCTTTGATAGTTTCTTTCCCTCGAAGTCGTTATTAGGTCTTTATCATGTAATAGAGGAGGAAAAAGAGATGAAGATATATCGAGAAGGTAATAAGAGGACCCTCCGATAAGGGAGGACTTGGAAGGACGGATGAGAAATAAAGAGAGGTGGTTTTTTTTAAATGCTATAAAGAAAGAAAGCAAAAAATGGATGGAAAAGACCCGGCGAGAAGAAGGAGAGGGTGGGTCCCCCCATTCAATTAACTTTGTATAACGTAAATCGAGTGCTCGCCCTTCGTTGTCCCTCCCGACTTATTTTCTCACTCTAACGAGTTTCGTGAATTCAGCATCTTCCTTCGCACTTTATCCTCCACAAGTTCATTGAGCCGTGCGGCTTTAAGAGGAATCACGTTCACAATGCGATATTTAATGGCCCGGAAAGCGGAGTTTTACAAATCGTTCCGGAATTTATTGATATTTTATCATTGCTAACGCGAGTCATTAAAAGATGGTAATTTTAAGCGAGCGATTTTTTTTATTTTGCTGCGTTAAAAAGAAAGTTCGGGGATCTTGAATATTCGTGACAAATCTGAATAAAATTTACCAAAACATTATGCTTTCTTATGGGGAATAGGGGAAACTTCCCTACAGTGTATAATAAATAATTAAAAATACTAATGTTCGTAAAATAATTATTTTTGTTTAATTAGTAGTTAAGACACGACACATGTTTATAAATTAAAATTAATTGTTTTTTCTTTAGCTTGGTACTTTCATCGTAGACAAATGTTATTAACAAATTTTTAAAATTTATTAGAAACCTTGATAAAGGTTCACTATTTTTATTGTCATTAATAATCTCATAGACAAATTTCTGTCCTTTTATATATTTGTAAACAAAAAATTTTGTGTTTCTTTGGGATATTTGAAATTAACGTAACCGTTAACAGTTGGTTACGTTAAAAAAAACAGTTTTTAACTTTGGAAATAACCGAACAATGCATTTGTTAATTAAATTTTTTGAAACAATCGTCAGTGGTTATTGGATGAAGAAAGCTCATAATTTTTTGACATTTTCGTATAATTTTTGCCTGATTTAATAAAAAAACTAAATTAATTACAACATAACTACCTGCCGTGAATAATTGTTTATAAAAATTTGTTTATAAAATAAAAATTTATTTATTATATTTCATGAATTCAATTAAAAAACTGTTTTTGTCTACGACTTCTTAAAAAGTTACAGTTTTCCAAATTTTCTAACTCATTTTTAACTTTTTAGTTAGATCGAGTCAATAATCAATCAAGTTTGACAGAAACAATTGTTTAAACAATTTATTATTACTTATAGTCATATTATCTTACAATAATGCTAGAAAATTGCGGGGTTTTCTGAAATATTCATATTTTTGTCCACTTGTCACTTAGAGCAAAGTGAAAATAAATACGATTCAACAGACATAATTGGTTAAACAATTTATTGTTCTTAAAACTATCTTCTTCTATAGTAATGCTAGAAAGTTGCGAATTTTTCTCAAATTTTCCATTTTTGGTCAACTTTTTACTTAGAGCTTGGTGAAAATTGATGCAATTGAGAAATATAATTTTTCAAACAATTTATTATTGTTTTAAATAATATTATCTTTAAATAATGCTAGAAAGATGCGGTTTTTTCTGAAATATTCAATTTTTTGTTTACTTTTCACTGAAAGAGAGGTTAAAGTTATTAAATTTATCGAAAATAATTGTTTAAACAAACTATTATTGTTAATAAATATCTTCTCCTATAGCATTACTAGATAGTTGTGGTTTTTTCTAAAATCTTACACTTTTGCTTACTTTCTACTCAATGAGATAATAATTATTGCAAGTTAAGAAACATAACTGTTTAAACAAATTATTATTGTTTATAACTATTTTCTCTATACCATTACTAGATAGTTGCAGTTTTTTTAAAAATTGTACACGTTTGCTAACTTTCTACTCAATGAGATAATAATTAATGCAAGTTAAGAAACATAACTGTGTCAACAATTTATTATTGTTTATAACTTTCTACTTTTAAATAATTGATAGACAGATGCAGTTTTTTTGCAATTTTTAACTTAACATTGGGTTTTTGTTATGAACAAATAATAAATAAAAAATAGAGAAAATCATGGATTATATTAAATGTAAATTTTTCTTGAAGTAGCTACTGAGAGCCTTTTTGTTGAAATTAATATTAATATCCATTATTTGTTCCTAACTAAAAATTCAGAGAAAAGAGCAAAATTTTAGAAATAGCCGTAAATTTCTAGCATTACTCTAAGAGAAGATATTTATAAGCCCTAATAAATTGTTTAAACAATTATGTTCACTTGCGTTAATTATTATCTCGCCCTAAGTAAAAAATTGACAGAAAGTGTGGAATTAAAGAAAAAACCGCAACTATTTAATATGAATATAGAAGAAGATAGTTATCAACAACAATAATTTGTTTAAGCAATTATGTTTTTGTTAATTTTTATTAGTTTTTTTCACTTTTTGTTGATTTCCCACTTACAGCGAGGTAATAATTAATGTAACTTAACAAACACAATTTTTTAAAGAAATTGTTATTGTTTTGAACTATCTTCTATGCCCAGAACAAATAATAAATAATAAATGATAAATATAAATATTAATATATATATATATATATATTAGATTATTTTGTTTTTATTGGTGAAAAGCAAATCATTTTTCGTTGAGACTTTATTATTTTTGGTTAAAAATTGAACTACCTGGTTGAAAGATAAACTAATAGTGGAAATTCTTTTTTTCTTGTTTGTTAAAAATTCACAATTTTAGATGAATATTCATTTTTTGTTGGTTAAAAAATAAATGTTTAACTGTAAATTGACCTATTTTATTTTTGGCTGAAAAGTGATATTTTTACTTAAAAAAATCTATTTTTTGAAAATTTATCTGTAGTAGCAAATCTATCTTTTTGGTAAATCATTTTATTATTTGGTTAAAAATGTAATAATTTTGTCGAAAATGCTTTTTTTGCATTGAAAATTAATTATGTTAACTGGAATTCGAACTATTCAATTTTTGGTTAAAAAGTAATATTTGTTAGTTGAAATTTAACTTTTTACTTGAGGACTCAAGAATTGTATTGAAAATTTGTCTTTTTATTTGAATTTTACTGTTTTGTAAATTTAGACTTAAAATATTTTTTAGTTAAAGTATCAACTACTTGGTTAAAAATTCAATTATTTTGTTGAAAATTCGTTTTTTTGTGCTGAAAATTAATTTTTCAATTTTAATTCGAACTATTCAATTCTTGGTTCAAAAGTGATATTTAAAAAAAAAAATTCAACTGTGTTTTGTTGAGGATTGAAATATTTAACTGAAAATTCGTCTTTTTTTGTTCAAGTGTGCTGTTTTCTTATTTTAAAATTTAAACTATTTTTGGACTGATTTTTCATAGTTAATATTAAAATCATTTATTTCTGGAAATATCAATTATTTTTTATTAAAAATTGAAATCTTTTTTTGTTAAAAAATATATTTTTAACTGAGAATTAAAATATTCAATTTTTCCGTTACAAATTAATCTAGTTGATTTAATATTTATACATTTTTTTGAAAATTTATCTTTTTCGTAGAAAATTTGTCTTTTTGGTAAAAAAATTTATCTTTTCAGTAGAAAATAAAAATATTTTGTTACAAATTTTTTTTCAATTAATCTTTTTTAGTTGAAAATTCAACTTTAAGGTTAGTAATTTTCTTATTTTGTTAGAAATTCGCGTTTTTTGTAGAAAACTTTGTTTTCTTTTTGAAAATTAACTTGGTTATTAAAAATTTATCTACTTCACCTTTAGACCTAAAGCTTTTTGTTCAAAAATAACAGATTTCTGGTGAAAAATGTCACGTAGCCTAAAATTGTTACAAAATTAGTTCTTTTCTTTAAATTGTTTTAAAAATTATCAACTATTATTTATATAAATTATTTTGACTAAAAATATTAATTTCTGTTGTAAAACGCCAGCATAACCTGAAATTGTTACAATGTTTTAAATATTCTTTAAAATATTAATCTAATATAATCCAAAATTGTTCAGAGATTCTAAATCATGTTAAAAATATAATGTTTCTTATTTGAAAATACCAATTTTTGACAAAAAACAAACATAACCTAAAATTGTTAAAAACTTGTAAATTTTCTCTAAAATGTTTAATTTAATATAATCAAAAATTGTCAAGAGATTCTAAATCTTGTTGAAAATACATCTAATGTTTCTTATTTAAAAACACTAATTTTCTATAAGAAAAAACAAACATAACCTAAGATTGATAAAAAATTTGAATCTTATTTGATACCCTAAAATGTTTAAAATTCTTTGAAATCTTTTTAAATGAGTGAAATCCCTTTGAGTAATTGAAATCAATTAAAAATTTCTTGGCATCTTTTAAAATTCTCTAGAATATTTAAAATCCTTGTAAATTTTTTGAATCTATAGAAATTCCTTCAAACTATTTAAAGCATTTTGATATTTCCTTAAAATTTTTTAAATACGCTAAAATTTTTTAAATCTTTTGTAATCACTTCAAATTATAGAAATCTATTAAAGATACACTAAGATATTTCAAATCCTTTGAATATTTCAAAATCTTTAAAAATTTTTTAGAATTCTTGAAAATTTCTTGAAATCCATACATTCCGAAAATTTATGAAATTTTGTAAAACCCTATGAACATTTTTTAAATCCCTTAGTCTTATCAAAATCCTTGCAAATTTCGAATTCTTTCTCACAACTAGAGGGTAAAAACGTATCTCTTCTTCGAACGTCCATGAGCAAGCCACCAGACGCGCCACTGGCCCCACTTTCACTTGCTTCCCCTACTCTCACTCGCATCCCCTACCTATCTAGACAACATCACAGTAAAAATTCTACAATACATTTTGACAAAAATTAAACTATTCTTAATTGAAAAAACAATACTAGACTTACTGATCCTTCTTGATATTCATAATTTTATCTAGAATTTTTTCAGGCTAAACTATAAAAATTGAAAGTATTCTTTTATCACAATCCCAGAGCCACTACGAGAGGAGAAATCATGAAACTTTTTATTGGTCGTTGATTCTGATCTTCCCTACGGACCAATATTGGTAAACGGTGAGTTGAGAAGGGATAGGAGGAGGGAATATAAACTTGGCTACAGATAGAGGAGTAAATTTATAGTCAGCCAAAGGGCTTCAAGTATTCATCTTTCTCCTCTCCTCTCCTCTCATGAAAGAGGAAATCGAAGCGTGTGTCGCGAATCGACGTGTGGGCTCAACGAGGAATATAGAGGTTCCTCCGACATAATTTACGGTGTGTTTCCTCCAAGCCAGAATAAACGTCACGCTATTCCCGCAGGATCTCTGCGGCAGGCCTCCTGTCAAGGTTGGCTCACGACACCCGTGACGTGCCGGGAATTCTTAGCTCAACACCCA
>JAUELO010000273.1:8683456-8695795 GCA_032357855.1 Amphibolips quercusostensackenii | reverse complement strand
CACGGTATTAATCCGGCAGCATGGGAAGGAAAGCCGTGGTATTAATCCACCAGGAAGAGAAGAAAACCGCAGTAGTTTACCATCAGCGTGCAATAGAAAGCCATGGAAATAATCCATCAGCTTGAGATAGGAAGCTGCGGCATCAGCCTATCCGCAAAAAACGGAAGGCCGCAGTATGAATGCAGCAGCGAGAGAAGAGTGATCGCTGCATCAATTCAGCAGTAAGGGAAGAAAGGCCGCCGTATTAATTCAGCAGGCTGGAAAGAAAGACTACGGTATTAATCCAGCAGCGGGGGACAGAAAGCTGCGGTATCAATCTAGCAGCAAGGACAAAGAGGCGGGTAAAATGAGGCCGCGGTATTAATCCAGAAGCGTATGATAGCAAACTGCGGTATTAATCCAGCAGCAAGGCAAGGGAGGCCGCGGTATTAATTCAGCAGCGTGGGATAGAAAGCCACGGAACTAATCCATCAGCTTGGGATAGAAAGCTGCGGTGAAAACCTAGCAGCGAGGGACGGAAGGTCGCGTTATTAATCCAGCAGCAATAGAAGAGTGACCGCTGTATTAATTCAGCAGTGAGGGAAGGAAGGCCGCGGCAATAATCCAGCAGCGTGGGAAGGGAGGCCGCGGAATTAATCCAGCAGCGACGAATAGGAGAACGCGGAATTAATCCAGCAGCAAGAGTAGGGAGGTTACGGTATTAAAAGAGCAGCCTGGGAAGTGAGGCCGCGGTATTACTCCAGCAGCGAGGGAGGGAGGCCGCGGTATCAATTCAGCAGCATGGAATAGGACGCCGTGTTATGAATCTATAAACTAAGGGGGGGAGAGTGTCAAACCTAACAACGCCGGGAATAGTGTGACCCAAATATAAATTTCGCACTAAACACAGTGGGTGCTTTCCTCGTGCTGAAGACTGTCAGGGACTACCTTAGGTACTGATACAGGGCCTTTTTATAGGAGAGCAATGCAATAGGGGAAATGGTGCTGCCTCTGTCACTTTTGTCTGAGTTTCTGTTCCTTTCCTTTTTTCCGGGAAGATGGAGAGACTAGGCACGTAGGGAAAACCAAGCTTCGTCTTGTAGGAGTGAGAAAGACTTTGGAGCAAAAAACGCAGCGAGAGTCCTAAACTCTTGCCTGCCTATAACTAGTTTTAATTTCTATTGGCAAAACAAGTGTCTGAGAGAAAAAATCAATGTATTGGGCATAGATAATTTTATTATCTATCAAAATATTTATTTTCTTATAATTTCACGACCTAGGCGCGTATAATAAAGATACAACTAGGAAGGCTTTTTTCAAAGAATTAGAATCGACCAGTATGCTAACAAAACTAAGATCTTTTTAATTAATAAACCCACCAAGTCAATATAAAACACATTAAATTTGAGAATAAGGATAAGAAATCAGAGATCAAAGGTGAAATGTCATCGGTCAGAAGCCAAGGCTGAGATATCACAGGCCACAGTGAGAGGACATATTTTAAGAATCAAAGCTATAAGATCAGAGGTCAAGGCTATAAGTTCAAAGATCAGAGATGAAAGGTGATACGTCCAAAATTATGTCAAAGGTCAGGGGTCAAACGCCATTTCAAAGGTCACACTTTAGAAATATCAGCAGCAATATTATTATGGAAAAATTAACCAAACGAGTTTGTTTTGAAGATTTCTTCATCTGCTTGAGTAAATTCTTGATATTTTTCACAGTGGCTGGAGTAGCGTTGATTATACGACAAGTGGTTTGAGGTAACACGAATACCCGCAGGACGGGAAGTCAACCGCAGGAGCCGACGCCATTTCGGTGCACTGTTTGGGTAATCCGTCAGCCAATCACGGACGTCCATTGCTCCATTACTCGCGCTCTAGGGATCCTCAGAGTCCTTCGCTTCTGCGGATGATTAATGCGTAACAACCGTGGTTATAAACTGACACACATCACCCCGGACGATTTTCGCTGGAGGGGAATCGAGCAGTGTCGAAATTTATGTTCTTGAAGACCTTTTAATTAATGTTGATTGCGAGCATCTACTTTGCCGCTAGCGCGAACAATGTCATAAGATAAGCTTCAAATCGAACACTGCGACTTGATAAAACTTTTTCATTTTTATGAAAAAGTTGCTTCATATATACATATATTAACGGCTTTGCACAACATAAAACTTTGCCATAAAATGTAACGACTCGTGCTGACATATCTTTTTTTATTCTTTATTTTGTTTTTAAACTTTTCACTATTTTTTACTTTGCCGCTTTTTTACTTTTTTAGGCTGGTCTAGAAACTTCAATTTTTGAATTCCCTAACTTTTTCACGACTGATTTTTTATTCTCCCTAGTCATTTATGTTTAAAGACCAAAATTATGATTTTGTAAAAATTTCAATATAGAATATTTCACAATTGTAATAAAATAATTTTGAGCTTAACATTAGAAATTTGTAATTTATTATTCTCAGGGCTGGCACTAAATAGAAAAGAATTCAGAAGAATTAAACAGAAATGAGAACATTTTGATTAAAATTTAAAAAATTGAGAGTGAAGTAAAAAAAATCAAATCACATAAAAAACACATAATATGAAAAAAGCACTGAATTTAGATACTTTTAAATAAGCTTACAAAATTTTTAGGAAATTTGAAAAAATTTGATGTAATGCCTTAGAATTCAAGGTGAATTTAAAAGAATTCAAGATGAATGATATCAGAACTAAAAAAAATTTTGTAAATGCATCAAATTATGTAGAACTGTATAGAATTCCAAGGAATTTAAAAGAATTAGGGATAAAGCAATAATAATTAAGGTAACTTTGAAATGAATTTAAATGACTTGCATAAAATATTTTGAAATATCCTTGAAATCCTACGAAAGTTTCTGAAAACTCCTTGGAATTATTAATAATACCGTACAATTTTTTAATTCATTTAAATCTCTTTACATTATTAAAATTGATTTTAAATTCCTTTGAATATTTTAAAATATCCTAGAATCGTTGAAATCTTCTGAAATCTTTTTAAATCCCTCTAAACCTTTTGAATATATTGAAATCTATTCAAAAAGGTTCGGGATCTTTTAACAGACACGAAAATTGCTCAAGTCCTTTAAAATATTTTTAAATTTCTTGAAACATATTAAATCTTAAAAATTCCTTGTAATATTTTTAAATACTCTAAAATCTTAAAAATACTTTGGAATCTCTTCAAATGATTTAACTCTATTTAAAATACTAAAGGTATTTAAAATAAATTAAAATCTTTTCAAATACCTTGAAAATTTTTAAAGCTTTTAAAAATTCCTTGTAATTTTTAAAAATACTCTAAAATCTTACAAATAATTTGAAATCCCTTCAAATAATTTGAATTTATTAAAAAAAAGACAAGACATTTAAAATTAATTAACATCTTTTCAAATACCTTGAAAATTTTTAAAGCTTCTGTAATTTCCTTGGATTTAAAAGAAAACATACCATTTTTTTAAATCTTTTATGTTTCTTCGAAATCATGAAAATTTTAAAAATTACCTTGAAATCTTTCAAAGTATTATAAAATCTTGTAAATTCTTTCAAATCTTTGGTAATCGCTAAAAAAATTTGAAAATCTTTGCAATTCTACGAAATCCCTAGATTCTTGTTAATGTTTTTTTTTTAATCCAAATAAATCTTATATAATTTATTATTAAAATACCATAAGAGCTTTTAAAATCTCTTAGAATCATTGAAATCCTCAGAAATTTAAAAAATCTCTTGGAATGTTTGAAAACGTTCTAAAACCTTAAAGATCCCATGAAATCATTCGATATCTTTTTAAATTTTAAAAAAACCTTTAAAACCTTATGAACATTTTTTTTAATCCCTTGAAAACATTTGAATCCTTGGAAATTTCTAAAAAAATTTTAGATCTCTGAAAACTTTTAGAGCTCTTGAAAATTCCCTAAAATCTTGAATCTCTTTTTAAATCTCTTAAAATGATTGAAATCTATCAAAAATTCTTCGGAAAAATTAAAAATTTTTTGCAACCTTTTTATACTTTTTAAAAATCTCAAAAATTCCTTAAAATTGTTTAAAATACTTTGAAATCGCAAGTTCTCAAGTTCTGTTAAAAAAATTTTAAATCCCCAAACTATTTTATAATAATTCAAGAAAATTCAGAAATAGTTATAGACCTGAATCCAATAGTGGTTAACCCATGGATTAATTTATTGAAAGAAAAATCACTAAAAAGTGATTTAAGAAAAAAAAGTATCTGAAAGTGACTGTTTCAACTCTGATTAATTATTATTCTTAACAGTAACTTGAAAGTGCTTCTTACAGAAATTCGCTGACTTTAGCCATTTTTTTCAAAATCCCTGATTTCTTCCTGATTTCCAGGTTTTTCTTGATCAGCGGACACCCTAGTACAATGTACTACGTAATAATGAAATATTGCTCTGCAAAAAATATTCGATTTCAGGAATGAAATGGTTTAATTATAAAACAAAATAACTAAAATAAAGAAAGGTACTGATAAATGGGCGGAAGATAAATACAAACTCATAAATTTGCATTCGTTTGCGGTTTTGTTTGCCTTTCATAAATGCAATAATTTCGCTTAATTATGCTGAACCTCGGCAATTCATCACT
Source organism: Amphibolips quercusostensackenii (assembly GCA_032357855.1). NCBI lineage: Eukaryota > Metazoa > Arthropoda > Insecta > Hymenoptera > Cynipidae > Amphibolips > Amphibolips quercusostensackenii. Next base: position 8,691,189 of record JAUELO010000273.1, on the reverse strand, counting down.
CAAATCTCAGTAAAAACATTTTTCCTTCGCTCGTTGAAAAAAATGGAGTGGCTTGGTAAAAAAAGACCAATGAAAGTGGTAATAAGAGAATTAGGAATTAGTCACAGGTCATAATAATAACCCAATCATAATAACTTTTCTTACCTATCTTATTTTCTCTTTCATTTATCTCAACGTCATATTAATAAATCAAGAATTTCTCGTTGGTTATTTACTGCCATTTTCACAGTCAGTTGGCAATTAAACTTTGCTTCGATGAACTCGCATCCAGAAGCGATGGTAATCCCCTGTGCCACAAGGCTCGCGTGTGTGACTGCAAATTAACCGCACGGACAAATTAACACCGTTTTCTTCACGAGACATCCGCAATCCGCATTGGTCGATATGTCGAGTGACTTTTATTCGACGTTTATTTCTCGTTCAGAAAAATTATCAAAATTGAAGTTATTATTATTTTCTTCTGAGGCTTATCTATTTAAGTGCCGTGGCACTGCGGTTAAAACCTACTGTACTATGCCTTTTTTATTTTAAAACCTTGTTGAAACAGTGGTTAACAGAATGGAGGAGTCTGGTCGAACTTGATTGGGCAATCAAGTCTTTTTAAAAAAAAACCGGGAGAGTGGAATGCCAAATCGGATTGACATTAGATCCATTGTCCCAATCGATGTTACTAGGGTGTTTTAGGATTTCGATTAATTCGCTATGTTTTTTTGGGAAAATATTATATATCTTTGCAATGACGGTTGTTTTGTTAAATAAAACGTTATGCCCTGTTTTGAGATGTGTTCGGCTAGTGCTGATTGCGTAAAATTTTTTAGCCTGACTTTACTTCCATGTTCCGTTGCGCGTTGGCTTACCGCCTTCCCAGTTTCTCCAATATAAACTTTGCCACAAGAGCAAAGGATTTTATATACTCCTAGACCACTTTGATGTGCTTTTTTATCTTTAGGGTTGTTTAGAAGTTGTCCTATTTTCACAGGTGGCACTGCGGTTAAAACCTACTGTACTATGTCTTTTTTGTTTTAAAACCCTGTTAAAACAGTGGTTAACAGAGAGAAGGAGACTGGTCGAACTCGATTGGGCAATCAAGTCTCTTTACAAAAAACCCCGGGAGGATATAAAGCCTAATCGGATTGGCATTATATTCATTGTCCTAATTAATGTTACCAGGGTGTTTTAAGATTTTGATTACTTCTCTATGTTTCCTTCAAAAAATATTGTTTATTTCAGCGATGACAATTGTTTTGTCAAATAAAATGTTATGTCCTGTTTTAATATGATGCTCAGCTTGTGCTTATTGCGTGAGAGGTTTATGCGTGACTGTACTCTCAAGTGCCTTTACACGTTGGCTTACCGCTCTCCCAGATCACTGAAATATGTCTTTTTATCTTTAGGTTTGTTGAGAAGTTGTCCTATTTTCGCAGATGGTTTAAATACGGTTTAGATGTTGTGTTTGTTGAAAATTCATCCTATTTGTTCTGTGATGCCTTGGATGCAGGGTAAGACGGTGGTTGTTTTTATCTCACAATAAATCATCGTGACAGCATTAAATCCATTATATGAAGTTAACAGAGTTAGTTTTTATTTGCTAAATGCCATTTTCCTGTTTTGCTTACAACAAAATCGTTGTATCGCTAATTCATCCTGATAGTAGGTTAAAAATCTCCAAAAAAAAAAAAGAAAAACTAAGGAAAAAAATTTCAGAACGAAACCTCTGCACTCACCATTTGTATTATACAATCGATCAAGTACAGTCGATCTAAAAATAATAAGAGCATGTAACCAACTGCTACTAAAATACTGCCAGCACGGACGGTGAAGAAAGGCCTATCACTAACTGCATTGAAGCCTGTTGCGCGTACTAAATTTCAATAGAAATGTTCTCAGAAACGATTACTACTAAACAAAAAGTAATAAGAATAAAACATTTATATTTTGAATAGATCTATAACTTTTGTCTTAAACCTTTTCAACAATTTTCTGTATTTACCGAGATAAATTCGAAAAGCCGCGACTTTTATGGGTTTTTCATGGTTTTCGCCATGAAAATCAAATTTTCGACAATTTGCACTACATTTTTTGCATTTGCCGCGTCAAAATACGTACGTACGCGAAGTTTTAAAGAAATCGAAGGCGAAAAAATGCATACGTTTACGGCAGGGGACAGGGTTCAAAGTAATGCACAGCTAACAAATATTGACCGATTAAGAGAAAAAAACTATTTAAATAAAGCTGATTAAATTTCAAACAAAGTTGTCAAGTCTAAATTTTTATTTAGTTTTTCAATTTGTTTATAAATAAGCAAATATGACGATAAAATAAAAGTTTTTTAAATTTTACGTTCTCTGTGATTATCAATAATAGGGAAATTGTTGTAATCGCCTACGTTTCATATATTCACGTTAGATAAAAATATTTTATCATGATAGAATGAATGAAAAGAATTTTATTAAACAAATTATTTGCTGAAAATGCGTTTACTATAATTCTTAAGAAATTTACGTTTTTTGAAATATTGTAAGAAATTAGTATGGAAACAATATGAAAATAAAAAAAAATCTCTTAGGATCATTCTTCTTAATATTATGAATAAATTTAATAAACAAATGCATTATACAGGCATTTGTCTACAGAAAAATTCGTTTCCTTCAATGTCATTTTTTTATTAAGGAACGTCGTAATAATTTTAGCAAAACTGATAATTTGTTTATTAATTTTATAATTTTTGTAAACAAATCATTCAAAAAATTTCATTTTTAAGGCATGTGTCGACGGAAAAATACCTTTTTCTTGAATGTCAGTCCTTTTAATTGAAAACTTTTCGATAATTTTAGCAACATTCATAATTAGTTAGCAAATTTTATGTTTATACAATCTGTTTAAAATATTATAAAAATTTTTAACTTAATGATAATGCTACTGGAATTATGATGAAGATACCAAGTAAAAGGATTGACATTGAAAAAACTGATTTTTTCGTCTACAGATGCCCGCATAATGCATTTGTTTATCATATTTGTTGAAAAAAATTATAAAATTTGTCAAAAAATTATGAATGTTGATGAAATTATCATAAAGTTCCCAATTAAAAGGACCAGCATTGGAAAAAACTAATTTTCTCGTCGACAAATGCCCAAAGAAATTATTAATTTGTTCAATAAATTTGTTTTCAAAATTCATAAAATGTATCAACAAATTATAAATTTTGCTGATATTATCATAAGGTTCCAGACCTTAAAAACATGATATCAAAAAAAGCGAATTTCTCTGTCGATAGACGTCTAAATAATTCATTTGCTTATCATATCAACAAGAATAATTCTTAGAGAAATTTTCTTTATTATAATATTGATGATTTTATATAAATTTCTTTCTATGTAACTTTAAAAAATGTAAAATTATTAAAAATTATAGTATTTTATTAATAATTCGTCTTTTCCGGTAGAAAATTTATCTTCTTGTCTTAATAAACTATGAATTAATTGAATTGAATTCTTTGTTGAAAGTTCACGATTTTGGTTGATAATTCAAATACTTGGGAAAAAATTAATCCAAGTTGTAGAAAATCCAACAATTTTGTTAGAAAGTTATTTTTTTGGTTAAAAATTCAAATTTTTGTTAAATACTCGTCTTCTTCTATTAAAAATTTGACTATTATGATAGAAAATTCATTTCTTTAGTTAAAAATTGAACCATATTGTTAATTCGTATTTTTTTGTTAACAATTAATTTTTTTAACTAAAAATTTAACTTTTTCATTTTCTGTTGAAAATTTGACTACTTTATTAAAAGTTAAACGACTTTAACAAAAAATATAAGAGTTGATATTTCAATCAAAGAAGATCTAATTTCTAAACCAAAAGCAGCTGAATTCAATAAAAAAGTCCAATTGAAGAAAACCATCGACAGCTTATATTTTGTCATTGTGAATTCTCTTTTGTTAAAGCTCTTTTGGCTTTAACAAAAACATTCTCATCACGTGTCTCGTGAGGAAAAAAGGTTATAAGCAAATTTTCAGATCTAATTTAAAAACAATCTTTTTATTTAACATTTTGTTTTACCTTGTGTCTTTTTGTCTAAAATTTTAATTTGTTTATTTGTAGTGTCATTTTTCACGATTAAAACAAAAACTATGCGTCAAATCAAAAAGTGTTCAATAATGAATTTGTAGACCTTTTATGGGTGCACAATTTTGTTTATTTATCTTTTTTCGTATTTTGGATAGTTTGACCTCATAATAGAATTTTGAATTTTTCATGATTTTTTGTGTAATCAAAATTTCAAGTTTAGATTTTTCAAGAAAATTCAAAAAATTGTAGTAATTATCTTGTAGGCCTTTCAAAAATCAACGTGTTTCTTCTCTTCACTTTTTTTCATATCGTGCATTGTTTCGCTAAGAATTTTTATTTTCGTTTGTTTTTTTGCATAAAATGCTATCACTCTAAAAATTTTATTTCCATCGAAAAAGGTCGTAAAGAAAAATTGTTAGACTTTTCAAATACTACAAATATCTGCAGATAGAATTTTCAAATCTTAAAATTAGGGTGCGCACCTGGTGGATCTCGCTCTTCACGCTCGATAGTATATTTATCTCGCTTTTCGCGCTTGATAATGTATTTACCTCGAGCTATGCAATCGGTCATTGTACATCCCTCATATTTCTGCATAGTACTTTTGAAATTAAAGGTCAAACCATCGACAACTATAATTTAGTGATTGTGAATTCTCTTTTGTTAAAGCTCTTTCGGCTTTAACAAGCACATTCTCATCAAGTGTCTTTTCAGAGAAAAAGGTTAAAAGCAAATTTTCAGATTTAATTTACAAATAATCTTGTTTTATTAAACATTTTTAGTAAAAAAATTTGATTTGCTTATTTGTAATGTCCTTTTTTACAATTAAACCAAAAACTAGGTATCTAATCAAAAAATGATTCAGAACAAATTTGTAGCTCTTTTTAGGGTGCACAACTTTTGTCTACTTACTTTTTTCGTGGTTTGTGTCGTTTGTCCACAAATTTAATTTTTTATTTCTGAAGTTATTTTTTAACAAATAAAACAAAAACTGCGCGTCAAATCAAAAAGTGATTAATAACGAATGAATTGTCTGCAGTCAAAAATTTAATAAAATATTGAATTTCAAGTTATAGTCATCGCGAAAGGGCAGGTATGAGACGACAGATTTTTTTTCGATTTCTTTATTTCTTCGGATGAAGTAAATTCCTTCTGCGGAAAGCTTTAGTCAAGAACATTCCTTTGTTGAAAGCTTTAAAGCTGTCTTACGATAGCTCAGACTATCCCTAAACGCGAAATTCCTGAGCCATGAGATTGCTCGCTTCGTCTGCAAAACTCTGATACACGCATTCTTGTTTCGGGTGGTTTCCCCACATATTCTGCTTCTTATTCGTTCCTATTTCACTTCTGGCTGTCTCTGCCTTTTAATTTGGCTCACAACAGTTTATACTAGATTAGATTTTTCACTCCATGTATACCCGCTTTCGGGTTTTTTAATAGAAGCGCTTAAATTCGCCGGGAAATTTGGCCAGAGAAGAAGAAAACTGCAGAAAACCCAAAATCCTGAGCACAGCCGGTTACCGACAGACGAGTTTTGATGTAGACATTTGATAGCATCTTGATTAATTCAGGGAAAAAAACTGAGCGAGAATCACGAACGGTCACCCATCCGAGCTACTGCTGTCGGTTGAGTGAATTTATATTAAAAATAGCATTAAATAACTAAATTTGATATTCCGAAAAGAAAAGGAGTAAATTTTCGACTGTAGCTTAGTCGCCGTTCATCAACTACATTACTAATAATTAATACGTTACTAATAATTCATATTTTAACAAAGAAGTTCAATTTTTAAGCCAATAGCAGAATTTCAAACCTACAAAGATGCATTTTCAACCCAGAAGATTAATTTCTTACCAAAAGTTGGATTTTCAACAAAATACATGAATTTTCAACCAAATGGTTGAATTTTCAACTGAAAAAAAAGTTTTAACGAAAAATGGATTCATTAAAATTTTCAGTGTAAAAAATTAATTTTTAATAAAAATAAAAAGGTATTTTTTAACGACTTTCATTCATCTGAAAAAGAAGATTTCTTTACCAAAATAGTTAAATCCTTAAGTAAAAAAATGATTTTTTAACAAACAAAAATTCATTTTTTTCCTAGAAAGATTAATTTTCTAACAAATAGTTGAATTTAACTTAAAAAAGATACATTTTCAACAAAAAATGGAATAATTAAATTTCAGATGAAAAAATTAACTTTGAACTAAACCAAAATGAATTTTTAGCAAAATATTTTATTTTTTTAACTAAAAAAGATAAGCTTGAAACCAAAAATGGATTCATTAAATTTTCCGATTAAAAAATTACTTTTTAACAAAAACAAATGGCATTTTGTACCAGTAATTTCACCAAGCAGACGGATTTTCAATCAAATAGTTGAATTTATAACTAGAAAAAATCAATTTTTAACGGAAAATCAAATACCTTAATATTTAGTTACAGAAATTAATTCTTGAAAAAAGAATTTTTTTTGCAACAAAATACTTGAATTTTTAACCAGAGATGAACTTTTAATTAAAATGATGAAACTTTACCAAAAAAAAAACTAAAAAATTTCATTTTTTATCCAAGAAGATTAATTGCCTACCAGAAAAAGGATTTTCAATAAAATATCTGAATTTCTAGCCAAATACTTAAATTCTTAAATAAAAATGATCATTTTTCACAAAAAAAACTGTCTTCGTAACCAAAAAAGATACATTTGCAGACAGAAATGAAATAGTTAAATTTTCAGTTTAAAAAATTAATTTTCAACGGAATAGTTAAATTTTTAATATAAGAGATGAATCCTGACCAAAAATAAAATGTTAATAAAGTAGTTTAATTTTTAACCAATTAGTTTAAAGTGAAACAAACAACATAATTTTTTAATAAATTTATTGCATTTTCAGCAAAACAATTCAATTTTCCACAACGCAATAAAATTTTTAACTAACGGAGATGAATTCCAAACCAAAATATATAAGTAGACTTTTCAAAAACCAAAAATTTACTTTTGACTAAAAATAGTTAGATTTTATTATTGGGTTTTATCAATTCAGATTGCATTTAAACGAAAAAACAAAAAAGGTGAAGTTTCTTAAAAAGACGAGTAAAAAACAGAATTATTTAAAAAAGAAGAAAAGAGCGGAATAGGAAAAAGAATATATAATCAGATAAGATGTATGAGAATATAAGAAAATAAAAGTGACTGCAAATTTCAAGCTTTTTTTAAACTGTACTGTTGCAGGGTCGTATTTCGATAAAAAAAACTGTATAACTTAAGTGCATTTTATTTTTTTGTTTAAACAAAAAAGTACTTTTGGGCTATTACTTAGCTCTCTCGACCATAAAAGGAAAATCCTGAAAGAAGCAACAACCGCCGAGAAAAACTCTTGTCAAAGGTACGGCGCGTCCCAGAAAACGCCAATTTTGACTCACAAAGAGCTACATATCTTTTTTTATTTTATTTTTAAAAATTGATTCGGGCTATTCCTTAGCTTACCAAATCGCGAAAAGAGCGCTTACAAAGAAGCAGCCATCTGTAAAGAAACCATTGTCAATGAAGGGCGCATCCTAAAAAACGCTAGATGCAAATAAGAAATCCAATCAATCCAATCAATCTAATACATCTAAAAAAAGTACTTTCCAGCAATTACTTAGCTTTATCGAATCGTTTA
>JAUELO010000273.1:8568119-8585921 GCA_032357855.1 Amphibolips quercusostensackenii | reverse complement strand
CGATCTATTTCAGAGGGCGTGGGTATACAAAACTTTTTCTATTATTTTGCGACATCGAGTACAAAAAATTCGTGAAATAAAATTTGATAGCCGAACGTTTGGAGGAAAGTTATAATTTGCTCCGATTTTTTGAACGTAGATTTCCGAGGGCGTGGGTGTAAATTTCAGAGTGCGTGGGTGAATAAAACAGAGTCTTCTACTGATTGTATTGGAATGAATATTTTTTTGATATTGTCTGACATTGAATAAAAGTAATTAATGAAAGTAAATTCAAGAACCAAGTGTTTAGAGAAAAGTTAGAAGTTTTTCTTAATATCCCTGGGAATATTTCAAAATACCCTTAAGGCTTTGAAAACCCTTGAAATACTTTTCAATCCTGTGAATTATATTAAAATTTGTAATCTCTTAAAATTTCTTCAAAAATGTTGGAAACTCTGAAATCTTCTCAAATCAAATGAAACTTCTTGAAACCCCTTAACATCCGTTGAAATCGGTTTAATTCTTTGAAATCCCTTATAATCATTTTAAATACTCTAAAAGCTTTGGAACCCTATAAAATCCTTTCACACCTCTCGAAATCTGATGAAATTGTTTCAAATTTCGATATTTCAGATGATGGAAAAGTTATTTTGTCTAGTCTAGGGAAGAAAATTGAAAATTTGTTTAAAAGCAAAGTTAAAAAATAGTTGCATTACTTGTGTTAATTTTTTTAATTATTAAACATTTTTTATTTAAAAATTAAATATTTTTTAAATCTAAGATAAATTTGGAAAAATCATTTTTATTATGAAGCACACACAAATACTCAAGTTGAGAGAATATTTCTCACACTAACAAACAATTTGGAAATCCATTGTAAAACAAATTTCTAAATAATAGCTTTAAAAAGGGATTAAAACAATAATTAATAATTTCATATTGAAAGCGTCTAAAATTGAAAAAAAAATATTAAACGATTTTCAATTAAAAACGTTACAAGTCAAACAATTTTAGATTAGGTAAAATTAAAAAAAAAGACAATATTCAAATTAAATGAAAAGGAATTAAACTTGCATAACTTCTAATTAAAGGCGTTTAGAGTTGAAAAATTATGTTTTGAAATAATTTTTCATTCTAAGCGATTAAAATTTGACAATTCGAAATTCAAAATTAAATTAAAAACTGAATTATTCTAAACAAGTGTTCAAAATAAAAAATAATTTTAAATGGGAAATAATAAAAATGAAAAAATTTCTACTACAGAATGTTGAAAATTCACCAAATGCGAACTACAATTAAAACTTAAAAAAATGTCAGTCAGCAAAAATTTTGATATTAAAACATTTTTTAATCTCAAGATCTCTAAAATTCCAATTATTTTAAGTAAATTAAAAAAGTTTCACAATGACAAAATTTTTAAGTTGTTAATTATACTGTTAAAAATTCAACTATTTCAACTTTAATTGCAAAATCGTTTATTTTTAACACTTCATTTAAAATTATTATTCATCCTTGAAATTTCCCAATCAAATATTTTTCTCTTTTAAACAAATAATTTTTTAAATCTTCAACGAAAAATCGGAAACTTAAAAAATATTATATTAAAAATTTTTATAAATATAGAACATAATTGCTATATATGACTCCAGTGTTTGAAATTGTACAATTTAAACCTTTCGATACGAAGTTTTTTTTTCGTTGAATTTAAAATGCTTAATATTTTGGAACATTTACAAATAAAAAATAATTCAATTTCCAATCCTCAGTTCTAAAATCTTTTCATTTCTAAGGCTTGAATTTAATAAATTATTTTCTTAATTTTTCAATGTTTTGAATTTATCCTGGAGGAATTCAATGCCAAATTTTTGTATCACAAATCCCTCGAACTGAAAATTGTAAGCTGCATATTCAAATTTAAAACTGACTAAAATTAAAGCCAGGCAAATTAAAATATTTAAATCTCAAATTATTGAATTTAAAACAGGCTATCAAGGTTTTCAACATAATCAAGTGTTATTTCCACCGTTCAAAATAAAAGAATTTAAAAAGTATAAACCGTAAAAGTCCAATTCTTCTAAAAACGTTAAAAATTATGATTTCTAATTAAACACTTTTAAAATTAATTAATTCAAACATATAGCCTTAAAAATTACACAATTCCAGATTTAGTTTAAAATTGAAGTAACTAAAAACACCCTACATCAGATAATTATTTACAGTAGATAATCTTAATTAACTGAAAAACTGGCTAAAAATGTTAATTACTTTGTTTAGTATAACATTTCAGCAATGATACTATATTTTCTAATAAAGTTTTAGTAAAATATTGTAATTAACTAATGCGTGAGAGCAAAAAATTAATTTTGAACCTGAAAAAAAATTTCTCCACTTTATTATTCATACTTTGTACCTAAATCAAACATTTTTGTGGTATGTTTATACATTAGAATCAAAGTTTAAAGTTAATGAACAATGTTCATAGATACAGAGTGTTCTTTCTTTATTATTTACAAATATTTGGTGACTTTTTATTCGCGATTACATTTTCCAACATAGATAAGCAACTCTTAGTTGTTTCAAGGTAAATGTTGTGTTTGTTTGATTATTTTGTTTCATGAATTTAAGATTTTATGATTTTTGTAAAATAATTATAGTTTGAACTACTATTTACTCAATAAACTGATTTTAATTGTAGGCATACTAATAATAAATTATAATTATGGAGAATTATGTATTCCGTCTTGCCTAGGAGCAATACCAGAAACTAGTATCTATTGAGGGATAGAGGCGAGGAGAGGTGTCAAAATCTTATGCTTGACCGGATCCAATACAAATTTTTAATCAAACTAATTGACTAATTTTGTGATATTTTTTTTCTACAAGAATTTTCAAAAGCTTTATTTAAAAACTAGAATCTTTCTTTATTTTTAGAAACTGGTGCAGTTAAATGCTGTTGGATTTTTTCCTATCTACTGCAGGGGTCGTTACCCCTGTTCTTAAACTAGAATCTTGAAAGCAAGTTATGAAAACCAATCATAATTAAATTTTGAATCATGCCCTTTAGAAATTTCTTATTTTGAATTAGAGTGCAAAACCAATAACTTGAAAATCAATCATAAAGCATTTCCATGCACTGAAAAAAAGTTGTTATCTAGGCCAACTATTCACTTAGAGAAATTTCCTCTTGTGTCAGAAGGATGCTTCTTGATACAAATAGAATTCTCGCCAAAATTTGATGTTAAAAGGAATTTAATTTGTCACAAAAATAATCTTTTTGCAGCAAATATTAGCTTTTGCAACAATTTTCATCTAATCTTGCAGCTGAATAATTTTATTTGTTGTGAAAAAGATATTCCAGTAGATCAAATCAAAACGAGCAAGAAGACGATGTTTTCGTTTCAAGACAACTTTTTCTCTGAGTAATTAAGTTAGTAAGATATGGTGCTGCTATTTTATTAAATATTACTGCTATTTTATAAGTTGCAAAAACAATTCCATTAGTTGCAGTGATTATTTAATTAGTACCAGCTACTAAGATCATGTTTGTTCTAACTAATGCAATTGCAGTACCATATTTTACAAACTAAATATTTTGCCTAACTAATCATTTTCTTTAGCGTGCAAGGGAAACAACTTCATGTTATTGAAGACAATGTTATAAGATGTTAAACTGACGTATAGAAATAAACTGTCACACTGAATTGACAGAAAAAGTCGCAAAACAAAAAACACGCAAAAAGCTAGCAGAAACATAGAAGCTTCAATGTAGACAAAATGAATGAATGATGAATTATTATCGTTAATTACAGAGTCTATTTTCTCCTTTTAAAAGAGGTATTCATAGCAAATATAAAAATGGTAATACCCAACACATCCAAGAAGACTGGACTCTCAACAAGAAATTGCATTCACAGACTCTCAATGTGAAGACGACTAGCTCGTTATAAAACTTTTGAGGTTCATGGAAACATATTTTCATTTCGATTGTGAATGAGACGAATAGTCAGCAGAAAAAGCAGAGCGGAAAGTTTCAAGTTTTCACGCTACACACCAGAAGAAAGAATGACAAAAGGGGTCGAACGGAACTCAGCCGGGTTGCAGTTTAGTCTTGCAGAATTCAAAAACTTTTCTCGATGCACCAGCTGGCACCCGAAAGAAAAGCAGTTTTAATTGGACACTTGGAGCAGTGAATAGTTTATAAGGAAACGAAAGTGCAGAAGTCAGGGCAGAGTAATCCTCGAGCAAATCAAAGAATCGATATCTTCTCGAATAGGAGCCATATACATAGAATAGAACTTCAGCTACGCTACTATTATAATTCAATCCGATTCGAACCGTGGACCTGCACTGGGAATTCTCGAAAGTAGGACGATAGATCGTGTATGCTACCGTAAATCTGTATCGACTTGTTGTGTGGTCCGAATTCGGAACCCTTGAAAATCAACTCAATACCTCATTTATAACCATCACTTCGAAACAATACACAATAAATTCAGTAACTTAGACACTTAGCAGTTCTTAGAACAAATGGTAATGGTTTTATTGAGATTAACAAATCCAAACTTGAAAACTTTTGTATTATTTTATTTCGAAAAAGAATCTTATTAAAGCTCTTGACTTCAGACTGGTCAGCCACTAGTTAATGGCAGATTAGACACTAGTAATTAGCACTAAATCTGGACCAGACCAGACCGAAATGAGAATGCTCATTGTTCTTGGACAGCTGAGCAGCACCAGTCCTGGACCAGACCAGACCTTGCAACCTAGATGGTTTAGATACAATCAGACCTCAGCCAGATCAGATCTTCCCGACTAAAGGAAGCCAGGCCTGTGCTCAACCTGACATCAGACAGCTAATAAAATTTTTCCACACGGCCACCGTCCATAGTATGCCGAGCCAGTATCTTATCTTATTTCAAAAAATGTTTGCTGGTTCATCTTTTAAACTCGAACCTTCAAAACAAATGGATTATATATGACAGTGGGTTTGACAGCTCCACAGTTTGCCATATTACAAAATTCTGTTTTAACTTGAAGTTGTTGCTACTGAATAGAGATTCTTCAGCTTCAATTGGAACATCAAATTCTTATCATGTTAAATCGACATAATCATTTGCATCCAAAATCAGGAACATTTAAAATTAGATAGAGTATTGGTGAAGTTTCTTCAAAAAAGGAACTAGTTACAGCTACAGTTACTCTGTGAAAATAGTACATTGTTACATTTCCAGTCACTGATTCATGTAAATTGAAGTTCCTGCAAGCTTACTTTCGGTTACTTTTTTATACGCGGAAACATATGTTACATATTTAAAACATTATAAGAATTTCCAAAAAGTAAATCAGCGCTGTCATTTTTACTGCTCACAATTGAAGAAGTGGCAATTGTTAATCTATAAAATTGAATAATTTTCAATTTTAGTGCCTTAAAAATTTAAATATTAAAAAAAACATTCAAAATTACATAACTTTATGATATGAATCATAAAAATTGAATAACTCGCAATTCTATATTTTGAAAATTCTACAATTTTCAATTGTAATTTTTCAAAATTGTAGAACATTGCATTGTCAACCTTTCGAATCAAAAAGTTTTTAATGTTGAAAATTTAAAATACAAATTTTTGTAAGGTTTTAATTTTAAAATAAAAAATTCTATAATTGTAATAATTTAAATTTGAAATTTCATCAATTTCGAACATTTAAACTTTTGATCTTCAAAATAATCACAATTTAAGAATATTCATTTATACACCTTTCAAGTTGCAGAATTTTAAACTGCAAATCGTTAAAATGAAAAAATTTTTCATTATAAATCTTTAAAATTGTAGAATACCAAACCGCAAATTTTTTAAATTAAAAAGTTTTTAATTTTGACAATTTACATTACGAAATCATGCAATTTTTAAGCTTTTCAATAAAAAATTCGGTAACTTTGATGCTTTGCATTCGAAATTTCTGCAATCTGGAAAAATTAGAATTGAAAACTTGATTTTTGATTTTCAAAATCATCTACATTTACAGAATTTTTATTTGTACATTGTTAAAATTTAGGACTAGTTAATTATTGCAAATCTTTAAAATTATATTGTTTTTAATTTTTATAATTTCGAATTTAAAATTCTGTAATTTGGATGCTTTACATGGAAAATTTCTTTAACTTTCAATTGCAAATCGTGAAAATTGAAGAATTTTCAACCGTCAATTTTAAAAGTTAGGCTATTCCAAAAAATGTTCCTAATTATATAAATATAAATTATATAAATATGAATTTTGAACATAATTCCAGAAAATTAAATAATTTGTAGTTCCATACTTTCGAAATTCAAAAATTTTCAATAGTAAATCTTCAAAATTGTAAAACAATAAATTGTAAATCTTAAAAATTGAAGTGCTTTTAATTTACCAATTTATCATTCAAAATTATGAAAAATTTTAAGTTTTACAATAAAAAGTTCTGTAATTTTGATGCTTCACATTCAAGATTTCTTTCATTTGGAAGATTTAGAATTGAAAGCTTGAATTCTGATTAACAAAATCATCAAAATTTAAGAATTTTTATAAACTGATATGTATATCCTTATACGTAAGCCACAAATTTTTAATTGCAACTCTTAAAAATGGTAGAACTTTAAACTGTAAATCTTTAAAATTAGATAGTTTCTAATTTTGATAATTTGCAATAAGAAATTTTGCAAGTTTTTAGTTTAACAATTTAAAATTTGCATTGTAGATGCTTTACATTAGAAATTTCTTCAATTTTAAATTGCAAATCGTGATTTATGAAGAATTTTCAATTGTAAATCTTTAAAATTAAACTATTCCGAAAAAAAATTCCAAATTATATAACTTGAGAACATAAATCAAGAAAATTGAATATATTTTCATTGTATATTTTTAAAATTCAAGAATATTCAATTGTTGAATTAAATATTGAATATCAACTGAAAATTGAATATCAAATATCAATTGAAAATTGAATTTTAAAAATTGAAGAACATCAAATTGTAAATCTTTTAAATCAAAGAGCTCTTAATTTTGATAATTTACAATTAAAAGTTTAAATTTTCTTTAATTTGGAAGATTTAGGATTGGAAATTTAATTTTTGTTTTATGAAATAATCAGAATTATCCCAATTAAATTTTTTTAATTATATATCTTCAAAGGTTGTGTCGATCCTTTAAAGTCAAAAGTTTTTAATTGTGAATCTTTAAAATGAAAGAATTTTAAACTGTGAATCATAAAAAATAAATAATTTTTAATTGTAAACCTTCAAAATTAAACTACACCTAAAAATTCTAGATCTTTAAAATTAAAGAGTTTGTAATTTGAACTATTAACATTTAAAAAAATGCAAATTGAAAGTTTTAAAAGTGCAAATTTTGTAATTTTGATCATTTATATTTGAAGTTTCTTCAATTTGGCAGATTGAAATTGAAAACTTGACTTTTGATTTTCAGTCATCGAAATTCAAGAATTGGTATTTATACATTTTAAAAATTGATGAGTTTTAAATTGTAAATCTTTAAAATTAAACTATTGGAAAAACATCTAAAATCACATAATTTTAAATTATACACCCACATTAACTTATTAATTTATTTTTATCTTTTTCTAATTCCTACTGGGATAAAATCTGATATTTAAATAAAAGTTACAGATTACTAAAAGGTGATTAAAATTAAAACTTAAATTAAATTAAAATTGTATGAAAGCCGATGTAGCTATTTTAATATTTATTTGAATTAATGATTAATAATTATATTTTATATTACTTTAAAGTAAAGTATATATTTTGTTTTGGTAATAAGGCAACTAAAACCAGATACTTACAATAATCGCGCAATGTTTGCTATTTTTGTATCATTATTAATAATTCCTGAAACAATAAACATAAAGTTTATTTCCAACTTTCCTGTTCTCATAAATAAATGTTTCCCTAACAACGATGCGTGATATAAATATTTAAAAAAGTGTCTGTTTTGAAGTAAACATTAATTGTAAGCTGATGTTGAACAAAATGTTTTCCTTATGGCCATGTAAGCGTAAACTCAAATTTGTTTTTCAAATTTTTTAAAAATACAACTTTCGTTTACATAAAACTCGACATCGAGTCGAAAATTTGGAAATTAAATAAGAATCACTAAGAAACTTGTGTCTGGTCCTACATTTGTATAATGACGAAAAAAGAAAAACAATTTCTCAAAAAAAAAAACTTTTCCTGATTGTGAAAATTTAAGACCAGACAAACGTTTTTTAGTGCTTCTTATTCAATTTCCAAAATTTTCAACTTGATATCGCATTTATTGTGAACGTAAGTTGGGATTGAAAAAAATGCGAAAAAAATTTTTGAGGTTACGCTGACATGGCCTTAAGGCCATGTGCCTTAAGGTCGACGTGAAATGTTGAAAAGAAAATGTCCGTAAGATACGAATCGCGAAAGTATTAGATGGCCTTAAATAAAAAAGTTCTGGAAAGAGCAATTTATCATCATCACACGTAGTAATCTGAAAATGATTAGATTGAAATAAACTGCCTGCGCATGTTATCCATCAGTACTGCGACGCTAACTGCACCGATTAAACCCGATTGATTACCATTGCCACTTGGCCTTAATCGGGCGAGTGTGCCAAACTCAGAAAAAGAGTCGCATTGAATAGGACCATACATAGGAATATGGTCTTCGAGATAAAGAAATTGCAACCTGCCATTCCGGTTCAGCCGGATGCGTCGACACGATCCAGTTCAATTTTTCGTTCGACAAGTCACCTGTGAGAAAAAGATGTCTATAACTGTCATAGAAAAGAGGAAAAGACGACTTAAACAAATGGAAGACAAGAGGAGTGAACGAAAAGAAATCCTTCTCTGGAAAATAGATATGTCACGAAAATCTCGAAAGCATTGATGCCGCTTTTCCTCAAGTGGGAGTAGGGCCAGCGGGCGAAAAAGCACTTTTTTTAGGAATTTTTTTTTTAAATATGGTTAAAGTCAATTTATTATTTTATTTTACACATCACAAAGCATCATTCGGAGAACATTTTGTCAAATTTTTGTTATAAAATATTTAAAAATAAGCCGATGACGGAGCATTATCAAGGACGCCTTTTCAAAAAGATGATTTGCGGCGCCCACTGTAGCTCATCGCAGAATTATGTAAAATTAAAAAGCAAAGAAATTTGATTAAGACATAAGTTTTTCTTAACCCCTACGTCATTTGTTTTAAATTTTAAATTCTTGGTGGTGATTTGAAGCAAAAATAGCGATTTTTCACAAAAAATTTTGCCATTTTGCAGATGTAAAATCTCTTCAATGTAAGAAAAAAGACGACGTTGTGGGGAGCTTTTTTATATGTAAAAAGTGTGTACAAAATTTGAAAAGAATCGGTGCAGTACTTTTTGAGTGAGAGTGGACACCGACTTTTAAAATTGTAGTTTTGAGTAAGCTGCACAAAGCACATTGCATGCAGCAGCCTCTCTTCTGGAAAGAGAGAAAGGGAGCAAAACGACCGCGAAGCACCTAAGTCCTAAACGATTATATACCTGCCTTTTAGCTGCGCGCTTCTTCTCTCAACTGCGTCGAAGGGGTGGAGACTTAAAATGTTGACAAAACATTTTTGAAATGTTGTACTGTAAGAAAATGCAAACAAAAAAAATCGATTTTTCGAAAATCACAAGACCCTACTCCACCAATGCAGATTGGGTAACTTGAAAAACTCGAAGGAAATAATGTTGTCAAATTCACACACTTTATTAAGAATTCAATTTCAGTTGAAGGGCAGCAACAAAGAATGTCACATTAGGGTGGTCCAAACATGCATTGGAATTTTCTTTTTTTAATTTTTATGCATAGCACCCGGAAATTTGTCTTAATTTATAAAAAAAGAGATCTATTTAAAAAAATGATATTTAGTGATTGTGAAATCTCTTTTGTTAAAGCTCCTTCGGCTTTAACGAACACATTCTCATCAAGTCTCTCGTGCTTCGCACTCGAGTTTGTCCAAAGTGCGAACTTTTCTACTTACTAAGTTCAACTCTACTTAATCAAATGTATATTATATTTATTTCTGTACAATGGTCTGAAACTACTTATTTAAATATTGTAAAATAAGGTTAAAATTTTATTTTTCATGATTACTTCATTATTTGTACTTTATTTTGTATTAATTTTTATTCTTAGCTACATTGAAAAATGTATCATTTCAATAACATTACATTATTACAATTCACAATATGCATCGATATTGAAACATATGTATTTTTATTGGCTTGTTTTTATAATTTGAAAATTTGCATCCTATAAAAAATTTGTTAATTAACGTTTTATTGCACCGTGAGTCGTTTTTCCAAATAATTAATTTGTTTATTTTCAATGCTATTTTCTACAATACAAACAAAAAATTCGCATCCTACCAAAAAATAATAATAAAAAAATTTGTAGATCTTTTTGGGGTGAACAACTTTTGCCTATTAATTTTTTTTCTTACCTTGTTTCGCTTTTCCACAATTAAAAAAAATTAATGTTCTTTTTTATGATTATGATAAAAACTAGCATCCTATAAAAAAGTGATCAATAAAAAATTTGTAGATCTTTTCTGGGTAAACAACTTTTGTTTATTAATTTTTTTCTTACCTTGCGTCGTTTTTAAAAAAATTTAACTTTTTGATTTTCAATGCAATGTTTCCCGATTAGAACAAAAATTATGTATCCTATCAAAAAACGAATAATAAAAAGTTTGTAGCTCTTTATTGAATGAACAACTTTTGCCTATTTATTTCTTTCGTAGCTTGTGTTGTATGTCCAAAAATTTTATTTTTCGAAGTGTCTTGTCGTCCCGAAATTCGGGATGACTAGTCAAAGATTTTTCATAAGCTTAGCTAATCGTACCGAATTTTCCCTTTTCCAACTACTCCAGGTTTTCGGAACGACTAGTCGCAGTCTTAATTTTATATTATAAATGTTGATTTTTAGGAATAAAACAAAAACAGCCAAATGAAATTTTTTATTTTCCACTATGTTTTGTGCGATCAAAATTAGAATTTGCGATTTTTCAAAAAATTTCCACTATTTGTCTAATTTTCGATTAAAGTAAGCTAATAATTAATTTCAAAAAACATACTTGTTTAAACATTTAATTATAATTAATAATATTCTCTTTGAATAATGCTAGAAATTGCGTTTCATTTTTAAATTTTCAACTTTTTGTCCACTTTTTACATGGAGTGTGTTAATATTTAACATGATACGGCAAAAGTAATTGTTTAAACAAATTATTATTGTTTAAAGCTATCTGTTTCTATAATAATACTAGAAAGTTACGGTTTTTCGGAATTTTTTTACTTTTTGTTCACTTTTCAATCAGAGTTAGATAATAATTAATTAAAAATAACAAAAGTAATTGTTTGAACAATTATTATTATTATTGTATTAATATTCTTTTTGCTTAATAGTAGAAAGTTGCGGTTTTTTCTAAAACTTTTAACTATTTGTCTACTTTTTACTTGAAGTATTTTGATGATTGATTATATTCAACAAAAAATAATTGTTTAAACAAATTAGTGTTGTTAATAACTATCTACAGCTATGTATATTAATCCCAGATAGTTGCGGGTTTTTATGAAATTTTTAACTTTTTGTCCACTTTTTGTTTAGTGAGATAATAATCAATGCAAGTTAACAAAAATAGCTGTTTAAACAAATTATTATTGTTTATAACTATCTTCTCTTAGATAAGTGCTAGAAAGTTGCGGTTTTTTTCTCAAATGTTTAACTTTGCTTTACCTTTTTATTTATGAACAAACAATAAAAAAGCACTTGAAAGAAACATATTTTAAACCACCTCTTTCTTTTTCGTGAATATTTTTTGCCATTCTCTGTTTTTGTCTCTTGTGTAAGTAGCTTTTTTGTTTGAATTAATTTTCTTTAATCATTGGGAAAAGAGCAAAAATAATATATAAAAAAATTACAATACTATATAAAAAAAGATTTTTGTTGAGGTTCACTTATTATTTCTTTAAACTAGAAAGTTAACGCAAACTAAATTATTTCAGGAAAAACAATTAATTGTTTAAATAGGCTTTTTTGTTAAGTTGCATTAATTATTACCTCACTAAGTGAAAAATAGACGAAAAGTTAAGAGTTGAGAAGAAACCGCAACTATCTAGCATTAATGAAGAATAAGACAGTTATAAACAATGATAATTTGTTTGAATAATTAATTTTGTTGAACTGCATTAATTATTAATTCACCCTGAGTAAAAAGGTGGCACATAGTTGTAAATTTAAGTTGCAAAAAACAGAAACTTTCTGGCATTATTCGAATTGAATATTATTAACGATAATAATAAATTGTTTAAACAAATAATATTGTTAACTTCAATTATTATTTGACTCTCTTCAATTGAAAATTCAAAATTGAACGAAAAGTGGAAAGTTTTTGAAAAACCTGCAATTTTCTAGCATTCAGAATAAAATTTACAAAAACGTATTTTTTTCTTATGGAAAATACGTGTTAAACCTCATAGGGCTTGTACCACCTCTAAATTTCTTTTTTTTTTAACAAAATAAATAAATAATGAAACTGAAAAACATTACTAAAAAAATTATTAATGTAAAATTTTATTATTTAACCAAGACCAGACGAAGCAGAATTAAAGTTTGTATTTGACATCAGTCAAAATAACTTTATTGTTAAATATCAACCAAAAGTTGGAAAAAAATTTCCCTGCATTATTTAAATTCGAATAATTATTTAAAAAAAAAAGTATTACTCAAAAAGATGAATTTTGAACAAAAAATGGAAGAATTACATTTTCATTTAAAATTATTAATATATAACCAAAAAAAAGGGAATTTTCAACCAGAAAAAAATTATTTAAAAAAATAGATACATTTTTTAATTTTTAAGCAAAGAAATTGATTTTTACCTAAAATAATAAATAAGATTAAATGTCTATTCAAAAAGATAAATTTGCAATAAAAATAGAATAGTTCAATTTTCAATAAAAAAATTAATTTTTGATAAAAAAAATTATTTTTAATTAAAGAAATTAATATTCAACCAAATTTTTAGATTTCAAGGGAATTTTAACCTAATAGTTAAATTTCCAACGAAAGACATGAATTTTCAAACAAAAAGGTGAATACAAAGAAGATTAATATTGTACCTGTATTTTCAAGTGGAGAAGGTAAATGTAGAGTCAAAAATAAAATATTTATAATTTCAATTTCAAAAATTATTATTAAACAAAAAAGTTAAATTTGTAATCAATAAAAGTAATTTTATAATTAAATAATAAATCTTCAACAACAACAAAAATAAATTTTCAGTTAAAAAAATAATGTTAAATAAAAAAAACTAATTTTCAATAAAGAAAAAGAATTTTCAACCAAAAAGAATTTTCAACCAAAAAAAATAATTTTCTACGAAATGAAAATTAATTTTTGACAAAATACATGATATTTCAATCATTTTTTTACTTTTTAAAGAAATTTTAACCTAATATTTAAATTTTCAACCAAAGAAATGAATTTGTAAGTAAAAAGGTGAACAAGTCACCAAAAAGATTAATATTTAACCATAAAAGACAAATTTTTAAACAAACAGCTGAATTTTCATCCCAAAATATACGAATTTTGAACAAAACAGTTGACCTTTCAACCAATAAAGCTGACCTTCTTACAAAATTTTCAACAAAATAATTAAATTTTAAGCAAATAATAATTTTTAACCAAAAAAGATAAACTTGTAACCAAAAATATAATTATAAACTTATCAACTAAGAAACGTGGATTTTCACAAAAAAATTTAATTTTTAATAAAATAGTTGAATCTTTAACAAAAAAGTAAATTTTCAACTAAACAGTTTAATTTTTTACCCGAAAAAACGAATTTTTAAGAAGATAGTTGCATTTTTAACCAAAATATTTAAATATTCAACCCAAGAATATGATTTTTCTACAAAAAAACTGAATTTTCAAGTAAAAAGTTAACTTTTAACGAAATAGTTAAATTTTTAACCACAAAACATGAACTTTCAACAAAAAATTTGATTTCCAACCAAATACATTAATTTTCTAGCAAAATATTTAAAATTTCACGCCACAAAGACTATTTTTCTGCAAAACAATAGAATTTTCTACCGAAATAGTTGAATTTTCAGCACAAAAAGACGAATTTTCGACAAAATATAATTTTTAATCAAATACTTGAATTTTCTACGAAACTGTTAAAGATTGTAAGTCAAAAAGATGAATCTGCTACAAAACAATTGAATTTGCAACCCAAAAATATGAATTTAAAAAAAATTAATTTTCGACCAAAAAGTTAAATTTTCAACCCAAAAAGACAAATTTCATACAAAGCAATTGAATTTTTAACCTGAAAATGTAATTTTTCCAATAAAATCCAAGCACATAAGAACCACTTGCTTCTATATACTTTTCTTAGAATTTTTTTATTTTGAATCCTACCTTATTTTCAAAACAGGCATTGTAAAATTATTATTTTTTTAATTTCCTAACTTTATACGGTAAGGTAAAAATTTACTTTTTCCACTTCCTTAATTTTATGATTTGAAATTAGAATAACTCGGAAGATATTTATTAAAACTATAATTTAAAAAAAATTAGGCATTCGTTAACGTAAATTAAAAATACACAATATATTTCGGCAAGTCAGCAACAATATATATTCAGAATAAAATTCAAACTGAGTAATAGATATGTCATTCGGAATGAATTCCCAATAAAAAACATAATGGTTAATATTATTTCACCAAAAAAATGTTTTAATTTAAAATCAATCACAGTTTAATTTAACCAAAAATACGAATTGTTAACAAAATAGTTAAATCCTCACAAAAAAAAATTAATTTTCTAAAATATGTAACTAAAATAAGAGTTTCACATTTCTGCAAAAATCGTAACTAAGTAACGCTACAAGTTACTTTTTAAAATAGTAACTAATTCACTCTAAAAGTTACAAATAACGTAACTTTTCAGTAACTTATTTACTCGCAACATGTTACTACCCAACACTGCCTAATACCATACTTTGTATGTATAGCGTTTATTGATAATAAAATATTTTAAAAAGAAAAAAAATAATTACCTCTGAAAAGGGAGAAATCAATAATAATAAAATAATACTGCGCTTAAAAATAAAAGCTTAGGATGTAAATATTAAAAGCTGTGTCTAGCCAGCTTGTGACAAATATTTGACAATTTATCCCTTTCGGAACGCGACACTTTAAATATTACAATGTCTTTCTCATATAAATGTAATCTCCAATATTTGCCCTTCATGCTTCTATTATTAGTATAATTATTATCATATTATTATTTAAAACCTCTTTTCTAGAGGGAATTGTTTCGTTTCTTTTTACTATATTACACTAAAAGCTTTTTTTTTTGTTTTTTAAAAATTATTTATACCATTTTCCGCTTTTCAGTCTTTAACAAATATTTCTTGCTTAAATTTTGTTGTCTGAATGTATGAAGATTAAATACATGCATTTTCATATTTTAAGAAAAAGAAAACAACACAAAACCAATAACAAAGAAGCAACTCCAGCAAGGTACCTCTAAATCATATCCGATTGTGATTTAAAAAAAAAATGTTTTGACTTGGAAGGTAGAACTTAAGCTCGTGTGCGTATTCAAATTCAAAAAACATTTTTTTAATCACCCTATAATTTTGACAAGAAAAAAGATTTACAACAAAAAAATTGTAAATTTTTTTAATTTGTTATTTACATCCAATAATTTTTAATCTTGAAAATGATAAAATTAATCGAATCGTTTCGGCCAGGTGAAAAAAAATTGTGATCTGGTATCCGGAAAAAGTAGCCGTTTTTAAACGTTTTAATACCTTCTTTTCGGGTTTTTAATTTCAAATTTAAAAAAAATCTCTATTAGTTAAATTAGCTATGAATTCGATCTTGAGCGTTTCCACTTTATTTATGGTGCTCATTTCACGAGCACTTTGCTTCCCGCTATGTTTAAATACAATGACAAATAAAAAAAATCAAATTTTGTATTTTAAATGGTTATTTCTCCAGCTGGAAAAGGGGTGGGGAAAATTCTGTCGCACCCTATCCTTTTTTCAGCTTTATGATTTTTTTTTTAAATTAGCAGAATTATTTTATTTAAAAATTTATAATCAAAAAGTCTTTTCTATTCATGCATCAACTTTAAATCATGTTGATGAAAAAGTTTTTCTGTTTACAACAGATGTTTCTGTAAAGTGTATTAATAATATTAATATTATTGTTAATATTAATAATAATGAATAATAAAGTGTATTAATATTATATGTTAATCGATTTGCGTAGAATCAAGGAATATTTTCCGTTATTGCATCAATTTTGAATTATGTTAATGAAAAAAATTTTCCTATAACAAACCGTTTCTTTAAATATGATGTATTACCATAGCCTTCTTACACTTTAATAAAATGTATCAATAATATAGGTCAATCGATTCGTCTTGAATAAATACATCTCTTCTATTCTCACATCAACTTTAAATAATGCGCCTGTAAAAATTTTCACTATAAAAACGAATTTTCAATATAAAATAAATGACCATAACTTCCTTACTCTTTGACAAAATGTATTAGTATTATGAATCAATCGCTTCGTCTTAAGCCACGGAATCTTTCACATTCTTGCATCAACTTTGAAATATGTTAAAGAAAAAGTTTTACTATAAAAAACCGTATTTTCAAATTTTATGCATCACCATAGCTTTCTTACACTTCAATAAAATGTATCAACATTATAGGTCTATCGACTCGTCTGGAATCAACACATCTTTTCTATTCTCACATCAACTTTAAATTATGAGGATGAAAAAATTTTTACTATGAAAATCGATTTTTAATATAATATAAATGACCATAACTACCTTGCTCTTTCATAAAATGTTTTAATATTATAGGATAATCGATTCTTTTCAAACTCAGGAATCTTTTATACTCTTGCATCAACTTTGATTTCTATTATTGAAAAAATGTTTACTATAAAAAATCGTATGTTAAAATTGTATGCATTATCATAGCTTTCTTACTCTTCACTGTAATGTATCAACATTATAGGTCAATCGATTCGTCTCGAATCAACGCTTCTTTTCTATTCTCACATCAACTTTAAATCATAAGAAAGAGAAAATTTTTACTATAAAAATCGATTTTTAATATAATATGAATAGCGCTAACTTTCTTACTCTTTGATAAAATGTATTAATATTATAGGTCAATCGATTCGTTTCGAACCAAGGAATTTTTGATGTTTCTGCATCAACTTTGAATTATTCTAAAGAAAAAAGTTATACTATAAAAAACTGTACTTTCAAATTCTATGCATTACCATAGCCTTCTTACTCTTTAATAAAATGTGTCAACATTATAGGTCAATCAATTCGTCTCGAAGTAACCCATCTTTTCTATTCTCACATCAACTCTAAATTATGAGAATAGGAAAATTTTTACTAAAAAAATAGATTTTTAATATAATATAAATAGCGATAACGTTCTTGATCTTTGATAAAATGTATTAGCATTATAGGTCAATCGATTCGTCTCGAACCGGGGAATATTTTATATTCTTGCATCAACTTTAAATTACGTTAAAGAAAAAAGTTTTACTATAAAAACCCGATTTTCAAAGTATTATAAAGTGCTACAAAAAAATTTAATTAATATTTTTAGAAATCCTTCTGTCAGTTTCAAGATATTAGCGACGAAAATAAGCCTACAAATTTCACCAATTTATCTGAAACCGTTTTCAAGTTATCGTGTTCAAAAAAAAGTGTGACATCCACCC
>JAUELO010000273.1:8548665-8559896 GCA_032357855.1 Amphibolips quercusostensackenii | reverse complement strand
TAAACCTTTGACTCTTTCCTTTTTCCTTCTCCGTCTGTTTATACTACTAGGGACCAACATGTTTTTAAGACAAATTAGACCTCCTCGTCAGGGATTCCTTATAGGAAAACTAGAGCCGGAAAGGCGGAGGATGAAAACTTTCACACATAAAAATTATATTAACAAAACTACCTCCTTTCCGGTTTATAAGAGACAATAACATACCAAAAAAAAGGAGAAAAGGTAATGATTCAATCAGGAACAACCCTTTTACTCTTTCCTTATTCTTTCTCCGTCTGTTTATACTACTAGGGTACAACATGTTTCAAAGACAAATTATACCTCCTCATCAGGGATCACTTATAGGAAAACTAGAGTCGAAAAGGAGATTCATGAAAACATTCACACATAAAAATTGCATTTACAAAAAGAACTCCTTTTCGGCTCATTATAGACAATTACGTAACGAAGGAAAAAATAAGGAGATAAAGGAAAGTGTTAATCAAAAGTAAACCTGTCACTGTTTCCTTATTCGTTCTCCGTCTTTTTTATACTACTAGAGACCAACATGTTTTAAAGACACATTAGACCTCCTCATTAGGAATCACTTATAGGAAAACTAGAGCTGGAAAGGCGGGGGATGAAAACATTCACACATAAAAATTATATTTATAAAACTACCTCCTTTCCGGCTTATAAGAGACAATAGCATAGCAAAAAAAAAAAAAGGAGAAAAGGTAATGACTCAATCAGGAACATACAATCAATTACATACACAAGAAAAAAAAAGAGAAAAGGGAATCACTCAGTCAGGAACAACCCTTTCACTCTTTCCTTATTCTTTCTCCGTCTGTTTAAACTACTAGGTACCAACATGTTCCAAAGACAAATTATACCTCCTCATCAGGGATCACTTATAAGAAAACTAGAGCCGCAAAGGCGGAGCATGAAAACATTCACACATAAAAATTATATTCGCAAAATTACCTCCTTTTCGACTCATCAGAGACAATTGCGTAACAAAGGAAAAAATAAGGAGATAAAGGATAGTGTCAACCAAAAGTAAATCGCTCACTCTTCCCTTATTCTTTCTCCGTCTTTTTTATACTACTAGGGACCAACATGTTTCAAAGACAATTTAAACCTCCTCTTCATGGATTACTTATAGATCTAAATTGGTTTCGAAACATGTTGTTCCCCAGTAGTATACAAAAGACGGAGAAAGAATAAGAAAAGAGTGAGAGGTTTACTTTTTAAAAATATTTTCCGTCATCTCCCTCTTTTTTCCTTTGTTACTTGATTTGATATACTTTATTGAAACTCAACTGTACAAAGTATCAATAATAGGGTTAATTCATTTATATACATATACTTTTAACAAATAGTTTGAGACATTGAAACTTTTGCAAGTCTCACAAATTTTGTATCTAGTTGATAAAGCTTTTAGAAGAACAGGCAGTGGATCGTTAAAGATATCAATATTCCGTTTTTTATTGAAGTAGTTACTACTACTACACATTTTAAACAATGATGATGTTAGAGTGAGGTTCCAATCAGGCTTCGGTAGATACAGCAGGCCTCGTGATCTGGATTCGTATTGAGGAACACGGAATGTTAAAACTCCCCAGCAACGATGTGCACACTATCTGACCTTTATCTTATTTAATTAAAAAGCAGATTATAACATAGATTCTTCTTTTTTTAAAAAAAAACAAACTTGAAATTTGTGTAAACAACACGTGCATTCCAGTCCCCGCTCAGGGTATCTCCCCTCCGCCTTCCACACCATGAATTTCAGAATTTTTTTCTGGATGCCTTCAAGTGGTCCTATAGAATTCGCATAATAGGGCGAACAGATTATTTGAGGCGTATTCCATCTTCGATCTTACTGATGCATTGAACAATAGTTGAATTGTGTCAATATTTTTAAACGGTTTGCTTATGCGAATTATAAAACCTAAGACCCGTTTTGCATAGCAAAACTAACGTCTAACGTTGAGTCTACTTGCTGTAAGCTGATATCATTAATTTTATGATCAAATATAATTGACTCGGTTTGTCGACGGAAGCTAATTACTTTACATTTATCTATGCTTATACTCAAGTGATTTTTAGAGCACCAATTTGCGAAATGAAGTAGATGACTTTAAGATAAACCCATGTTGTGCTTCTGTTAGAAATAGTGAAACAGAGCGAAAAAATTCTGTCGTATATACAGATCTCGAAAGCCCTTAAAAAATTATTCAGGACTGTAATGCATCTGTAATTTGAAATCTCGTTTCTACAGACATTTTAAAATACTCGACAAACTTTTGCTTTTTCCAAACTTTTAGATGAATTCCGGAAATCAGAGATAAATGATAAATTTTCGTTACTGATTCAACCAAGGCATGCGCACAGTCTTGAGGAAAAGAAGCTAAGTAATATATATTCAATCACTTTTTGTTAGAAGCTGATTAAGTTATAAATCGACTTTTTTTTCTCACAAAGAAGCTAGGAATATTATCCATTCACAAAGTATTTTTATTCAGTAGAGATTCAAGTGCGTTTAGCACCTCTTTTTCAGTTAGAATCGTTGATGCGTTCATATTGCCTAAAATATGATATAATATAATAAAATATAACAATTCCGCGAAAGTATCCATAATATCTTGAGGATCAGTTATTTTTTTTATTATGCCTCATAATTCCTGGTATCCCAAATTCCTGCTTAAAGGCCATAAACATAATTCCAAATCTGTTGCGAGGTTTCCCGAATTTTTTCTTTCGCATCATTTATGTGGTCATAATAAGCTGTTTTAATATACTTTTTTGTAGACTTTCTCAGTGACTTATATTGTTCATAATGCTTATTAGAACATAATACATTAAATTTTTGTCTATGATTATCTTTCAATCGAATAGCCCTGATAATATCTTTGGTATACCAATTTGGATATTTATCTTCATTTATTCTATCTATATATTTCGGGTTGGTATCATCAACACTATTCATTAATAGTTGATAAAATATTTCACAAGCTTTGTTGGGATTAGATCATTCTTCAGGAGTAGTCCAAACAACTTCTGATATTTTTATGTAAGCTAAGTCATACCGTTTTTTTTTTAATTATATTTTAGGTATTCAGTTCCTTTTTTGAAGCTAAGGATCAATGAGATAATACTTTCGAAATTTAGCTCAAAAGCTGGACGGTATTCATCTTCATTAACCATACGAAAATTCATTTAAATAATTTCACATTTAATATTTGTGAGAACCAGATCTAGTGGCGTCCCATATGATTAGCTACACTGTTAGTTTGCCCCAATCCCATTAAAATTAACGTATCAGAAATCGAAGCCGCTTTCGCATCTTGAAAATGACCTAGTGTTAAATTTAAAAAGTAAGAAACATTCAAATCACCTATTATCCCTATTTAACTGTCCTAAAAAAGTGTAAATCCGGCATGGCTTCTGTTATGGCCTGAAACTTACTAATATTCACATTTGGAGGAATGTAAATTGCTAAAATAAAGAAAGAAAAATTTTTCCTTGCTAGCCTCAAACACAAAATGTGCATTCTTTCAGAAATGTTCGCAATAGTCGATAGCTACGGAATTGTCTCTAATGAGCCGGAAAAGAGGTAGTATGAAAATATAATTTTTAAGTGTGCATTTCTTTATGCACCTATTTTTCGGCTCTGGCTTTCCTATAAATAATCCCTGACGAAGAAGTCTCAATTGGCTTCAAATCATGTTAGTCCTGAGTAGTATAAAAAATGCGGAAAAAAAATTATGAGAAAGTAAGAGTTTGGTTTTTATACTCTTTCTTTTTTCTTCCTTTTTTTCCTTTGTTATGTAATTGTCTCTAATGAGTCTGAAAGGAAGTAGTTTGAAAATCTAATTTTGATTCGTGAATTTTTTTATGCTCTGATTTCGGTGCGTAAAATTATTCATAAAAAGCAGATTTTATTCCGAGCATATATAAAGACCAAAAATCGTTTAAGCCCTTTTAAAATTGAAGAAATTGTCAGAAAATTAATTTATAACTTAATCAGACCCTAATAGAAAGTAATTGTCTGAATACACATTACTCAGCTTCAATTTCAAATGTACAGAAAGTCTCATCACTTTATATATTTCGAAGGGAATCAAACATCGGCTTTTGAAAAGCAGGAAATCGATTGAAAACGAGCTTCTCGACAGGTCCTTACCATTCTTCGTGTGCGAAATCCAATTTTCTGTCTCCGACGGCTTGCTGTCGGTTTCTTGTTTTTACTTCTTTTATTTTATTTTTTTGTCTTGCCAGTCGATAAACTTACATTACTACCGGATGAAGAACAGTAGTACGATCCTTATTTTCACGTTTTAAAGCTTAGTTGAGCTCTTTCAAGAGAAAAAGAAAAAAACACCAAATGGCTTGTGTCCCTATTTTCTCAGCTATTACATACATCGTTTTGTATTCAACACCTAACTCGTGCAAACACAGCAGTGCGGTTTTCAGAAAAAAGTAAATGCTACTTCAGAGTATGGATTTTCGAATGCAAGTCATTTTCTCTACTTTGTCTTTTGTCGTGAACAAACTATAAAAAATAAAGTTTTACCTGTCTAAATATTTACTCTCAAAATATGTCAGTTTCTCCTCAGACAAAAGCTTTATTTTGATTTTTATCCTTTCTCGACCAATATTTTCCCACTATACTCTATTTTTTATCAAAACAGATTAAAAAAAAAAAATTATTTGTTATAATCGACATCCTACTGACTGCGACTCAACATTTTCCTCTAACGCTTTTCCAAATTTAAAATTAAATTGTTTCGAATATCTTGATCGAAAATTGTTCAGATTTGGAAATTGCAATAGGAGAAACATAAGGGGAAAAATTAGTTTGCTTTTTGACACCAGCTGGTGTTAAAAAGTTAAATTTTTTTCAAATATTTATCAACTTTTATTTTGTTTGTAAAGGAAATTAAAATACTGCATATCATGCACTGCAGAGGAAGCTGCTGATAGTGGAAGATAAACACATGTTAATAAAACTGTGCTCCCAGTGTGCTGATAAGGATATTGGTAACAGGAAGTGAACGATGACAATTACGAACAGAGAGGTTGCAGACGATTGAGGTGTCTACTGACGAATTGAACCCAGGACACTGATCTAGAAATCACGATTATAACTTCAATGGGAAAATAAATGAAATACTTAAAAAATTATAATTAGTTAAAATTCAACGTTTAACGATTACTTCGGACAAATAATTAATTGAAGAAAAAGAAAAAAATCTGCCTCAGCCTGGATTCGAACCGGTCTGAATAGCATATGAGTTGAGCGTTTACCAATTACACCACCGAGACCTCAGTAAATCAGTTTTTGTTCTTCAAAACTAATTTTACACACACATTTTTCACTTAAATTTGACTGAATTAATAGAGACCAATAGAAAAATCTAACTATTTTGGGTTGAAAGTTCAACCTTTTCAGTTGACAAGTTCACTATTAAAGGTTTGGTTGAGAATTCATCTTTTATGGTTAAAATTTGATTAATTAGTTAAAAATTGCATTACTTTGTTGAAAATTTAACAATTTTGTTAAAAAGTCATACTTGTTGGTTAAAAATTCAACTGTTTAGTTAAAAAAATTTCTTTTTAGCTTAAAAATTCAACACTTTGATTGATTTTTTTTTCTTTCTTGACTAACCAATTTTTTTAAAGTGAAAATTTAACTTTTTTCGTTGCACATTTATTTTTTGGTTTAAAAAATTCATATCTGTTGTAATTTCACCTTTTTTAGTTAGAAATTTAACTGGTTAAAAACTAATGTTCAGATTAAAAATTATCTTTTTTCTTGAAAATTCAATTATTTTGTAGATAATTCGTAGTTTTGTATCGAAAATTAAACAGTTTGGTAGAAAATTTAACTATATGGTTAAAAATGTATGTATTTTGTTGAATATTTGTCTTTCTTAGTTGAATCGGTTTTTTATTTTTAATAATTTTTTTAAAATACAGATAATTATATTTTTCGTTAAAAATTCATATTTTTAATTTTGAAATTCAACTCCATTATTGAAAGTTAAACTACTGAAAAATCTGTCTTATTGATTGGAAAATTCAACAATTTTGTATAAAATTCGTTTTTTAGTAAAAATTAAATTCCAATAAAAATTTATTTACTCCATTTTTCGTTGAAATTTATCTTTTAATTTGATTAAAAAATTTAATTATTTACTTAGAAAATGTCATAAACGGAAAAAATATAAACTAAAAATTAATCAAATAATTTTGGACTAACATCAGATCTATTTTTCCAACTATTTAGTTGAGAATTTATATAATTCAGTTAAAAGTTGGTATTTTTTGGTAGAAAATTAATATTCTTGGTGAAAAATGCAACCATTTGGTTAAAAATTGATGTATTTTGTTGAATAATCCGTCTTTTTGTTAGAAAACCAATTCTTTGGTCATAAATGAAGTATTCTGTTAAATATTCGTCTTTGTTCTTAAAATTGTTTAAACTTAAAATTTAAATATTTTGTAAAAAATTCATATTCACGGGTTGAAAATTCCACTGCTTTACAGAACATTCGCCTTTTTGGCTTCAAAATTCAACACTTGAGTCTAAAATTCAACAAATTGATATAATATTCAACTATTTAGTACAAAATTAAACTGTTTGGTAGAAAATTCGCTTTTTTATTAAAAATTAATTTTCCTAAATGAGAATTTAACTTTTCCATTTTTGCTCAAAAATGAATCTTTTTTGGTTTGAAAATTCAACTAATTAGTTATAAAAATTAGGAAACGAAAAAATTATAAATTAATAATCAATGAAACAAAATTTGGACTAATATCACTTCCATTTTTTAAAGTAAATTTAAGTAATTTGTTAAAAAATTGGCTTTTTGACTGGAAATTAACCTTCTTGGTTGAAAATTTATCTATTTGGCTCATTCATGTATTTGATTGAATATCTTTTTTATGGTAGAAGATTAATCTTTTTGGTTTAAAATTCAACTGCTAGGTTAAAAATGTATTTTGATGGGAATTTATCTTTTTGGTTAAAAATTTAACTATTTGGTTGAAAATTCAATTATTTTGTTGAAAAAAAGACAGAATGACAGGAAAGTGCAGAATTTTTACATGAAATAAATGAAATTTTACATGATTTAAATGATATCTTTTCCGAAAGACTCTTAAGACACAACTGAAATTTATGTGCTTTTTAATAACAAATAATTTACACTATTTTCTTACTTAATCATTTACAATAACTTAAATTAAAAAATTTCACGAATTAAAATAAATTAACATTATCTTCAACTCAAAATAACTGCGAGACAGTCGCATGTCTGCCAATTTTGACAGAGACATTTTCGCAATTTTGCGATTATATACTGTTAGTTATCTCCTGTTGAAGAACGTAATATCTAGTAAAAAGCTCTCAAATATTTATAAATTATAAATAAAGGACGCTTTGTAACAATAAATATTGTTTATTAAAATTAAAGCTTTGATGCTAATGTATAAGCAAGCCACAAAAATGTTTTATCAAGGTAAAAAGTATGAATAAAGAAGCTAATTTTTTTCAAGTTAAAAAATAATTTTTTGCTCTTACACATTAATTACAAAATTCCAATGAACATTTCTTGTCAGTTTTACAGATAGTTTAGATTATATACTGTAAATCATTATCTGTAGGGTGGTTTCCCCTGATCGTAAAACGTTAAGTTTTATTTATTAAAATTTAAAAACTCGAACGCTAACATACTTTAAAATGGTAATGACATATGAAGACGTTCTATACTTCAAAACGTGTTATTTTGCATTATCATGAATTAAGATAACACGCACAATACGGATAACGGGTTTTCCTTATTTGCTAATGCTCCACGTTAATGTATAGGTATTAAAGCCTCATTCTTTAGAACACATATGTGCAAAATAGAAATTTATGTAGATGGTGTGTGCACAGACGACAGCCAAGTATGCAAATACAAGTTATGCGTGCACTCACTCGTGCACATTTACTCTTGAAGCGTAAGCGCGAAGTTAGCCAAAGAATGTAAGCGGTGGTATGAAAACCACCGACTCTGCACGCGGATAGCTTCGATTGTTGTGACATTTTAGTCCGAAATACAAATCCAAAAGAATATCTCGCATAACTGTAATATTTACTTTTATATTCTGAACAAAGTCCTTCAAAACATTTCAGGTACGATGACGAAATAAAACTAAAAAATTGGTATGCAGAAATGTGCATGAAAAAGATACATAATTAAAAATCAGAATTCCAAACTACTCACTTTTCGACTCATTAGAGACAAATAGCGAAATGTAAAAAGAGGGAGTAAAAATAATAAAGGAAAAAGACAATCAAAACCAAACTCTCACTTTTTTTTCTCGGTCTTTTTTATACCACTAGGAACGAACATGTTTCGAGGACAATTTAGACCTCTTTATCAAGGATTGTTTATAGGAGAACTACAATGTTTGATTATAAGTGAAAAGCTGAAGAACTTATAAAAATTATTTTTTATAATGAGAATCTTCTATAATAAGAATCTTTGCAAATGATTATTGAGAAATAAAAAAAGGTAAAGATCAACTTCCTGTGTATAGAAGAATATTTTATGATTCAATATATTTTTTGCCACTGTCATCACAACACTAAAAAATTAGGGAAATGTTATTTGAATGTATATTTAAAAAAAAAATTAAAAGCTGTAAAATTAAAAAACATAATAGAAATTATGCACCATGTCTTTCTTTATATGTCATCTTTTTCAGAATACCTTTGGTCAAAGGCAACGAGGGTATCACAAACTTATTTTGAATAAATATCTGGGTGATTGATAAATTTGAAAAATACGTACATCCCATTTAGCAACCATATTTTTTAAAATAATTACCAAAATGACATTTCAAATATATTATAATATACATCATGTGTAATTGTAAACATTTTTTGTAAAAACCGGAAAATATGTAACTTTTGAATATTGAGGAATAAAGATCATAGTGCCTACATTTTCATGCATTTCTAAAATTGCTAATATCTAGAACACTTTTTTAAAACATTCTTTCATTCTTTTATATCTCAAACAATCAAATTATTAATTTTCTAATCATCTCTGGTCGCGCAATTTTCGCTAATAGAATCTGTATGATTGTACTAGTAGTTACTAAAATTTTATTAATTTTGACTTAAAGAGCAAAAAACAAAAACTCACTCTAGCTGATGCTCATTCCAACATTACAACATTTTTTCTAATTAAAAAAGTGTAAATTGCTCAAATGTATTTTTTTCTGATTATAAGAAAACATACAAAATTATTTCATATAAAATAAGTTATGCTTTCTGCCTCGTATTTATGTATGTTGCTATTTCATCAAATCGTAGTGATGAAGAAACTAGTCAAAGACTTCTTAAAGAAAAATTTGGATTAAAATATTATTTGTGGTGCCCATGTTTTTAAATTTTCATCTTATCTCTATTATACATGTATTTTTTTCTATTGTATGGGGGATGTCCCAGAATTGTGTCATTCCTTATAAAAAATGTTTAGGGGTACAATTATACTCTTATATTTGTCCGTTCTTAAGAGATCATATATTTTATGACTTTTACCAGAGCCAAATAATTTTTTTTTTTAATCGGACATAATATTAAAGTTTTTTGCTTTGTATGCGTCGAAAGAAAAATTATATTTTATATAATATAGTTTGGTAAACCGAGAGCATTACAAAATTTTATTAAAATTTCACTTTCAGTCATGATAGAAGAATGATTTTTACCTTATGATACTTCTATTAAGTTTAAGGAAAGATTTTTTATTTTCAAGTTTTTTATGAAGTGGAAGAGCCTAATTATCTCTTTTTAACATTTTCATTGAGTCGACGGGCGCAAATTTTGTGTTCTTAACATTCCGATAAAAGTAGAAACTTTTTATTTTCAATTTTGTACTGAATACGAAGAGGGGTTAATTTTAATTTAGAGCATTAAAAATGATAGTGTAAATTTATATATTTTAACCAAAAATCTTTATACTGTTTTTTCTATAAAATTAAAAGTTTTTGCAGTTTAATGAAATTTAATTTTAAATTGTTTAACTGGAAAATTTTAAAAACTTTCATTTTTTAGTGTAAATTATTATGCGTTTGTATTAAAAATTTTAGAATTAAAAGTTGTTTAAGCTTCGATGGTAAGACTTTAAAATTTAAGAGTTCCACTATAAATGCTTCAATGTGCAGTTCAGTTTCAAGTACTTTAAATGAAAAAATTTATTACGTAAAAATTTTTGCGAACCAAAAACAGTTAAACCGTATTATTTAAAAAGGTTTTACTTTTAATTTTTTCAATTAAAATTAAACATTAAAAACTTCAAAATGAAATCCTATACTTTTCATCACTTGTTTCCCTGAATTTCAATTTGAAGTATATTCTACTTTTATTTAGCAAACTAAAAAAATAACCGAATTTTTAATTTTTAATTACCGATAGGGGTTTTTACACAATTTTTATTAATCATGAGAATTTTTAAAGAAAAATTAAATTTGAGTTTATAAAATTACAGTCAAAAAACAATTTGACTTTTTTGAAAAAAAGAAATATTTTTTCATTTTTTCATCGCAAAAGAAAGCTTACTTTTTTCCCTCTAAGAGCTTGAGGGTAAAAAGTGGGATTTTTATCTTTTATTTACAAAAATAAACGATGAGTGATTTTTGAGAATATAACATCCGTTTTTTCGATTTTCCGCGGTCGTAAGCATTTTTTTGAAAAAATAAATATTTGACCTTGAAAAATAAAAGTCAATATAAATTTTACTTTATTCATATAATGACACTGTTTTAATTTTTTTTTTGTTAGGATAGAAAGAAAGCTTAAGTTTTTTCCTTCTGAAATTTATTTTCGTCATTAAAAAATTTAATTTTACTGGGATAGGGATAAGGATAGGGCAATTGAGGGTGAGAAGATACCTAGCTAGAATATTTTTTTAGGCCGGTTTCCTTCGGGAACGGCTCAAATTGAAACTCTTGGTATCCTGTATTTAGATAAGAAACAGAATTTGTTATTTCAGAGATTTTCTCTTCTATATCAATGTTTAAAAAATTAGGAAAATTTAGAAAACTTGGTTATCTAGACCCCTATGCTAAAGGCTAATCTCGTAGTCCGACTTTTCTTCAAGAAAGGCTCACATTGAACCTCTTGGCATGTTGGATTGAGATCAGAAATAAAATTTGCTGTTATTCAGACCCCTATGCTAGAAGCTTTT
>JAUELO010000273.1:8529619-8539638 GCA_032357855.1 Amphibolips quercusostensackenii | reverse complement strand
ACTGTTTAAAATCACGGCGTCTCAAGAAAATGTCAGAATTTCTGGAAAGGAACCCTTGTTAAAAAAAAGATAGAAAAAGGAAGGAAGAAAGAGAGAGGAAAAAAAAGAATTTAAAATGAGAACGACTTTTTTTTCCACGAAGTTTTTTCCCTTTTTATGGGCGAAAACGGGACTCTATCTTTACGGTACGACGCAGTTTATCACCAAAGCTAAACACTCGTAAAAAACATGTCTTGAAAATTTCACAAATGACCTTCCAATAGAATGCATTTTAAAACGATTTTCAAAAAAAAAGAGAACAATTTTTTAAAAATTACTCTTTCCACAAAAATTCAAAAACACAGAGTTGAAAAAATAAATAAACAAAAAGACATTAAACATATCAGCAATATTATTATTATAATTATTATTATTTATTTATCTATTATTATTTTGTTAAATAAAAAATTAAGAAATTTAATAACATTAATTGAATCAATAAATCAATTGTAAATTATCAAAATAAAAATAAGTAAAAAACTATCAAAAATTAATTGAAAAACAAAAAACAAAAAAACAGTTAACTAAAAACAATTGATAAAAACAATTAATCATTCATTAAAGAACAAAATCAATCAAAAAATAAATAAGATAAAATAACAATCAATTTTATTATTATTATTTAATTAATTTATTTATTTATTTATTCATATTTTTCTTACTTTAATATTTATATACAAATCAAAATAAAAAGTTTTTAAAAATTAAATTATTAATTGTTTACTATTTAGAAAAACAGGAAACAGAAAAATAGAAAATTAAAAATGTGAAGAAATTACAATATGAAAAATAAAAAATAAAAATTATAAAAACAGAAAACAATACCATCAATTTAATTATATTACAAAATACAACAAAAACCATAGGAAACAACGTTTCAAAATTATCAACAGACCC
The DNA here is from genome assembly GCA_032357855.1 of Amphibolips quercusostensackenii. Classification (NCBI taxonomy): domain Eukaryota; kingdom Metazoa; phylum Arthropoda; class Insecta; order Hymenoptera; family Cynipidae; genus Amphibolips; species Amphibolips quercusostensackenii. Next base: position 8,538,702 of record JAUELO010000273.1, on the reverse strand, counting down.
AAAAAGAAAAAACTCACAATTCAGTAAAAACATTACATGAAAATATCAAAATTTTGAATAATAAGACACACATAAAACACAAAAACATCAAAAATTATCACAAAGGATAAATTATCACACTGGATAAATAATTACGAAAGTACTCATTGGTACCTAATATGCAAACATATTTTTTACAATATGGCATCTTCCTCTGAATACCTTTGGTGATAGGCAACGAGGGTATACATTAAATTTTTTGATACGTATCCCAGTGATTTATAAAAAATAAATGTATGCACACCCTATTTGGCAACATTATTTTTAAGAAACAAATAAGTGCCAGGGCGATAACATTATAAATATTATATTATAAACAAGCATTATTGTACACATTAAAAATGATTATATCAATATAAAGAAAATATATATGAAATCATATCATTAAACATATTTGATAATAAATATCACAAATGACATTTAAAAATATATCATGAATGTACAAAAAAGGGGTATCAGTGCAAATCTTGTTAAATAAGTATAACCTGAAAAAATGTAAAGATAAATTGAGGAAAAAGATCATAGTGCCCAAATCTAAGCTTATGAGAAAATTATAAACCAATCTATTAACAGACAAAAAATTCTCGAAAAAAAAAACGAAACAATCCAAAAAGTTTTATTATTTTTATAAACAGTTTTATTTGTTATTATTTTGTATATTTATTATATAATCAAAAAATTGATGATTTTTAAAGAACATTTTTCATAAACAAAATCAGAGAATTCAAAATAAATTCAAAATTTAAGAATTAAAAATAATTCTTTGATTTAATTGAGGTAAGCAATACGAAGCCTTAATTCAAAAAGACCTCTTAACATATACAAAATATAGCAAAAAACCATAAGAAACAATGTTTTATAATTATCACAGAACTCAAAAGAAAAGACTCACAATTCAGTAAAACATTACATCAAAATATCAACATTTTGAATAATAAGACACACATGAAACCAAAAACATCAAGAATTATCACAAAGGATAAATTATCACAATGGATAAATAATTACATTAATACTCATTGGTACATAATATGCAAACATATTTTTTACAATATGGCATCTTCCTCAGGATACCTTTGGTGATAGGCAACGAGGGTATACACTAACTTTTTTGATACGTATCACAGTGATTTATAAAAAACTAAAAGTATGCACACCCTATTTGGCAACATTTTTTTTCAAAGAACAAATTTTCAACAATGGTTAGGAGAGAACATATCATTTCTTACATCTATCTTCGCGTAAACTTTGGAATGTTATTGTCGCGGCACAACTACCTTAAAATCTAACTACCCAAATTTACCAAATCACTCTTGATTTCATCCTCATATAGAAAGATTTTTTGTCACTCGACAGTCTAAGATCCAAGTCGACTTTATGCTCAAAAAACACGCGACAAAAAGTTTCAGAAAGTGAAGCGTGGGTGCTCTACAAAAGAAAAGAATAGAAAGGAAGGTGCATATTACAATAAATGCATAATGCTACCACAACTGTTTCAGTTCCTTGCCCACGAATCGATATACGACACCTCTTTTTCTCAAGTGTTTCGTGTTAAGTATGACTTACTTCTCACGTATGGCCGTCGGCCTTCATTGATTTTTAACGCCCTTATGATATTAACTAGAATTCTCTTCCGTGGAGAATGTTTGATCGATATGATGTAACCACCCGTTGCCGCTGATTATAAGAAACATTTAATCTTTAAATTATCTTATCAGATTATCGTGTTACCAAACAATAACGCAGCGAAATACTTCAAGAACTTACGTGTACGTTTCCCCACGCATTGAAGGATCATTCTACTTCAGGCGTTTGAAAAAAAGGCTTTTTATATGATTTTTTTTAAGTTGCTATTATAATAATTGACATAGAACTTGTTAGGCTTAAGAAATAGACCCATGAACTAAATTTAAAAAAATTTCATTCGTTTTATGCACTTTTCACATAAAACCAGCAGGATAACGTAACACCTCATAAAGTAATTATGTCTGCGCTGTTAATGAAATCTCGGAGATGGACCATCTGCACGGAAAAAATGTGTTCTATAAAAATTATAGAACTCAGTCTGGGAATCCTGGACGGTACTAAAATGTCATAAAAATTAAAAGCCTTCTTCTTCGAATATTCGCAACATATTTCAATACTTAGTACAAGAAAGAAACACATAAGGTCCTGGACTGTCTAGAAAATTTTGATAAAACAAAAACAACTTGGAGCCTCTAAAATGTCTAAGAGAGTCTGGGAAAAAGTGAAGAAGTAGCGAATACACTTTTCAAGACTGGCTAAGAAAATATACAGGGTTCTAAAGCAAATAAAAAAAGTCGAATTGCGAAGAAGAAAACCAGATTTGTAGTCATTTGTTTTCATCACAAGGTCACACAGTTAACACACGAGAAACGTATTCTTCACTTATACCTAACGGACACAAACCTAATTCTATATAACCTAAGACTACTACATACGACACAATTGCCTGAAGCATAATATCGCACGCAGAGTATATCGGTCGAAATATTCCTTACATACTAACCAGCGAAATTCTTACCGCTTGTGAGAAACGGCCAGTGTCGGGCCAAAAACTGGTGGTGCCCCAAGTGATATTTCATCTTCTTTCTTCAACGTCGAATATTTTTGTGACATGTTTCATTTCAAATATTATATTATAACTATCACATTTGACCATTTTTAATGTTAAAAATATTTAATTTAATGTGAATTTACTTTAAATTTATTACTGTACATTCGCGTCCAAAGTAAAGTACGGATTTACTTTTTGTGAGTTTTATAAGTGCTGGAAGATTGATAATATGAGTAAGATAAATATTTTCAGTGGCGACTCGACTGGAAAATGACCAGGAATTTACTTAAAAATCAGGAATTTACTCCTGATCGCGGTAAAATTCAAGCTTTTATAATTTAAATAACTTCGGTCAATTTAAAGAAGTGATTTCTTCTTTATTTACAGTCGTAGGGTATATAAGTGTATTTATTAGTTTACGGATACATTTACTTATTTAAAAAATCAACTACTTTGTTAAAAGTCAAACTGATTTATTAAAAATTAATTTTTTTATTGAAAACTCATCATTTTATTGAAAACTCATAGCTGGTTGAAAATGTAACTAATAATTGATTGAAAATCAATTTTTTTAACATAAAAATTTGACTATTCCAATAGAAAATGGAACTATTTTGCTGAAAATACGTTTTTTGCGAAAAATAAGACTTTTAATAAAAAATTTAACTACTCTATTTCTGGCTAAAAATGTATTTTCTTCTTCTTCTTTAATTGTTATTTTTGTCTCTAAGGAGTCGAAAAGTAAGGAAGTTAAAAAGTTTGTTTTTTAATTGTAAATATTTGTCATGCTTTTTCAGCATTAAATATTTTTTAATAGGCAAATAGATTTGTGTTCGATCTTAAATTAAGAATTTATCTTTTTTTAAATAAAATTTCTACTATTTGACGGAAAATTAACATACTTTACTTAAAAATTCAACTATTTGTTTGAAAATTTATGTGCTTTGTGGAAAATTCGTCTTTTTTATAGAAAATTGATCTTTGTGCTTGAAAATTTTTTTCTTTTTATAAAAATTTCAACTATCGCAGTTGAGGATTTATTATTTTTAATAATTTGAATAAAATTGGTCTTTTTTAATAAAAAAATTTAACTTTATTGTTAAAAATACACGTATTTTATTAAAGAGACGATTTTTTAATACAAAATTTTCTTCTTCTTTGAAAGTTGATCTTTTTGTTTAAAAAAAATTCTTCTTATGGAAGTTCAAGTATTCCAGTTAAATATTTACCATTTGTCTGAATTGTCTAAATTTGCCTGAATTTCGTCACTTTGTTTTAAAACATAACTATTTTTTTTTAGTCAGTTTTTTTGTTGAACATAATATTTTTAACTGAAAATGTAACTTATTCTACAAATTATTTTTTTTTTTGAATATTCATAATTTTAATAAAAATTTATTTTTGGGTTAAAAAATGAGCTATTTGATTAAAAAAATTGTTTTTTCTTTAGACGAAAAAAATAATCTTTTTTTGTTTAAAATTCTTCTTTTTTGGGAGAAATTAACCTTCTTGGTTGTAAAGTCATCTTTATGGTATGAAGTTCAGTTATTTCATTTAAATATTCATCATCTTAGTTAGATATTTTGTAGTCTTGATTAAAAATTTATCTGTTTGGTTAAACATCAATTTTTTTAACATTAAAATTAATTATGTAAGTTTTGGTTGACAATTGGTCTTTTTTCAGCAAAAATTAATTTTTGTTAGTTTGAAAATTCAACTATTTCAGTTGAAGATTTATTGTTTTTGTAGAAAACTGAAGTTTTGGGTTTAAAATTCAACTATTCCAAATTAAGATTGAAAATTCATGAGTTAGGTTCAAAATTTATTTTATTAACTAAAACTGTAACTATTCCATTTTCGGTCGGAAGTTATAATTTTTTTTAAATTTAAAATTCAACTATTTGGTTGAAAATTTGTCTCCTCTAATTAAAAATTCAAATATTTCATTAAAAAAGTCATATTTTTTTTAATGTATTTTTTGTAGAAAATTAATCTTGTTGTTTAAAAATTCACCTTTGTAATTGAAAATTCAAGTATTTCAGTAAAATATTCATCATTTAAGTTGAAAATTTATCTTTTAGGCTCAAAATTCAACTATCATATTTGATTTTTCTAATTTAAAGTTTTACTTTTCCATTTTTGTTGAAAATTTATACTTTTTAGTGAAAAAATCAAATGTTTGTTTCACAATTCAGTTACTTTGAAACTTTTCACTCCATTGTCTTGAAGGATGTTTAAAATGAACGTGATAAATTAAAATAAATGTTTTATTTTTGCGGCAAATATTAATATTTTACTTTTATTTGGACAGGAAAATTAAAAAACTTGACCCGGAAAACCGGTAAATGGTCGGGAATTTGGAATCGCCCGCCAAATCGCCACTTTAATTTTTCTCTTAGATAACCTGAAATATACATGTAAAAATAAATTCTAATTGGAGCCCAAAAAATCGCTTTTGTGCGTTATAAAGGAAGATATTGCACTTATTTTTGTCTTTTTCTTACTCTTAAAATTTTAATTTTAAAAAGTGAAATATTCTTTAAAATATTAAACTTTTTGGCAGAAAATAACCTTTCTTGTGAAAAAGTCATATTTTTGAGTTGAAAATTCCACATTTTTGTACAAAATTTATATTTTTGGTTGAAAATTATATATTTTGTTGAAAAATCATATATTTGAGTTAAAAATTCAACTTTTTTTAGATGATTAGTCTAATTGGCTTAAAAATTCAACAGTCATGTGGAAAATTAATGTATTTTCTAAAAAATTGGTCTTTTTTTGGCAGAAAAAAATTCTTGTTGGTAGAAAATTCATTTTTTTTCTAAGTTCAACTATTTGGTTATAAGTAGGTTTTAAAGGTTTCCAAAGCATTTCAACAAATTTTGAGGGACTTCCGCGAATTTTGAGACTTTTAAAAAATCTTAAAGGATTTTTTAAAAGGATTTTTCTCACAAAATTTGACCAGGTTCAAGGATTTCAAAGGACTTAATTTTTTGAAACACTAATTTATAAGTTTAATTTAAAGTGTATTTAAGGGATATCAAATAATTTATTCTTTTTAAATGCTGTCCTACAGGGGGAAGGGGTGAAGATTCAACTATTTTGCTAAACATTTGTACTCTTAGCTTGAAGATTCATCTTTTTTTTTTTGTAAAAATATCATACTATGTGTTTAAAAATAAAACTTTGTAATTAAAAATTACCCTGCTTCGATTGGAAATTAATTTTTTTGATAAAAATTCAACAATTTGATAGAAAAATTAATCTATTTGGTTGAAAGTTGAACTACTTTTTTATACATTAATTTTTTTTTTTTTGAAGATTCATCATTTTTATCAAAAAATCATTTTTTTGGGTTGAAAATTAAACTATATTCTTGAAAATTCGTTTTCCTTTCATGATTGAAAATTAAATTTTTTAGCTAAACATTTAATTATTTGGTTGAAATTTCCTTGAAAAATACAAATATTTAGTTTAAAATTCATGTATTTCGTTTAAAATTAATCTTTTTTGGTAGAAAGTTAATCCTTTTCCTGGAAAATTTATCTTTTTGGTTGAAAATTCATTATTTTTGTTAAAAATTAGTTTTTTTTAAACATCATTAATTAATTTTTTATTTGAGAATTTAACCATTTCATTTTTTATATTTTTTATAGAAAATTCATATTTTTTTATTAAAAATGAAACTGATTCATTAAAAATGAACCTGTTCCGGGTGAAATTTAACCTTTTTGTTGAAAATTCACATTTTAAAGCTCAAAATTTCTCTGTTTTGAAGAAAATTTGTACCATAATCTCGAAAATGCAATAACTTGGTAGAAAATTAAACTATTTGAATTAAAGTTAAACCACTTTGTTAAAAATTAATTTTTTTATCTGAAAATTAAACTATTCCATTTTTTTGGCAAAAAATTATCTTTTTTGGTAGAAATTCATCCTTTTTGGTTAAAAATGCAACTATCTGATTGAACATTAACCTGTTTCGGTTAAAAATTAACTTTTTTGTAGAAAAATAAAATTTTCAGGTTGAAAATTTATCTGCTCTAAAGATAATTCCTATTTTGCACCAGAAAATTAAACAGTTTGATATGAAATTAAGCAATTCTGTCAAAGTTTGCACTACTTTCTTATAAATAATTTTGTTGATTAAAGATTCATCATTCTAGTTAAAGATTCATTTTTTGATTGAACATTTAACTATTTTGTTGAAAATTCGTTTTTTTATGATTGAAAATTAAATTTTTTAGCTGAAAATTCAACTATTCCATTTTTGGTTAAAAATTGATCTTTTTTAATTGAAAATTTAATTATTTGCTGAAAGTTCTTTGAAGAAATACAAATTTTTAGTTTAAAATTCATGTACTTTGTTGAAAAGTAATCTTTTTCGTAGAAAATGAATCTTTTTCGTTGAAAATTTACCTTTTTGGTTAAAAATTCATTTCTTTTGTTAAAATTAGTTGTTTTTTGAATTTAAATTGAATTTTTTAATCTGAAAATGTAACTATTCCATTTTTTTGGCAAAAATTTATCTTTTTTGTACTTTGCACTAGATAATTAAAGCATTTGATATAACATTAAACTGTATTGTCTAAGTTTGCACTATTTATTTTAAATAATTTTTTTATTTAAAGATTCATCATTCTATTTAAATTCATTTTTTTTTGTTAGAAATTTCTTGCTGAAAATTCATTTTTCTTTTTTTGTTGAAAATCAAATTTTAAACTAAAAATTTAATTATTCCATTTTTTATTGAAAATTGATCTTTTTTAGTTCAAAGTTTGATTATTCAATTGAAATTCCATATATTTGGTTAAATTTAACTTTTCTTAATTAGGATCATTTTTTTCATAAGACGTATATTTTTCATTTTAATCGTGAAAGATGTTATCAAAAATAAAAAATCCAATTTTGCAGCAAAATTATATGAAACGCATATTTTTTGTTTCAATCGTAAAAAACGTTATCAAAAAAAAAAAATTTTATTTTGTAGCAAAACTATATGATATATGATAAAAATGTTAAGTAGTAAAATTGTTCACATTAAAAAAATTTACAAATTTACTTCAGATCATTTTTTTAATATGACGCTTATTTTTTGTTTTAATCGTGAAAAATAACATAAAAAATTAAAAAATTAATTTTTTGGGAAACCAACGCAACATACAAAAAAAAATTAATAGACAAAAGTTGTTCACCCAAAAGAGATTCACAAGTTGTTTATAAATAATTTTTTAATAGAACACGTAGTTTTTTATTTGATCGCAAAAATCACACTAAAAAATGGGGAAAACGGCACAAGATATAAAAAAAATAAATAAACGAAAGTTGGTCACCACAAAAAATATCGACAAATTTGTGATAAATTATTTTTTTAATAGACGCCTAGTTTTTGTTTTGATCGTAAAGAATTATGTTACAAATAAGCAAAGCAAGTTTTTGAAAAAACACATAAGGTACAATAAAATTTGATACACTTGATGAGAATGTGTTCATTGAAGCCGAAGGAGCTTTAACAAAAGAGAATTCACAATCACTAAATTTCAGTTGTCGATGGTTTGGCCTTCAATTTTTAAATTCCAATACAAAATGGTGGGGGAAGCAAAATAAGCAAGCGCGTAGCGCGAGGTAAATACAATATCGAGTGCGAAGCGCGAGATCCAACAGCCGCGCGCCCAAGGCTCACTCAAACTTGAGAGCGAAAAAAATAAAAATACATTTTTTCTAACTGAAAATTTAACTATTTGGTTCAAAATTCAACTACTTGACTGAAAATTCAACTGTTTGCTTGAAAATTAACTTTTTTTGTTGAAAATTTAACCGTTTTTAAAAAAATTTGTCTTTATGGCATGACAATTAAACAATATAGTAGAGCGTTCAACTATTAGGTAGAAAATTCAACTGTTTTGTAGAAAAATCGTTCCTTTTTATTAAAAATGATTATTTTTAGAATTAAAATTAATATTTTTTGTTGAAAATTCAATTATTCCTTAAAAAATCAACTGCTTTATAGAAGGCTTGTCCTTTGTGCTTGAAAATTTATCATTTTGCATAAATATTTTACTTAATCGACTGAAAAATCTTTCGTGGTTGAAAATTCAACTTTTTTATTTGAAATTAAAACTTCATCTCTTTTGGTAGAAATTTCATCTTTCTTGGTTAAAAATGCAACTATTAGTTGTAAATGAATCTATTTTGGTTGAGGATTCAAATATTCTGAGAAAAATTCGTTTTTTACATTCTCATTCTAATGAGAAGGTACTGGTTTTGTGTAAAATTTGACTTTGCCGGTTTTCATTAAATGTCCACGTTTTCAGACCTCCTGAGTCAGATAAAAAGATTTTTACGAAGGTGTCTGTCTGTCTGTAGGCACGATAACTTTCGAAAAAATGATCCGATTGGATTGAGCTTTAGCACAGTTGTTTAAGGCCTGAATCAAAAGAACAAGTTCGTTAACCAGCTATTTTGG
>JAUELO010000273.1:8451540-8466496 GCA_032357855.1 Amphibolips quercusostensackenii | reverse complement strand
ACGGATGTCGTCTGTTGAGCCCGATGAGAGGAGGGAAATCGCGAAAACGCCCCCTTTTTCAAGCACTGACGCTCAAGTTTTGGCTCTGCTGAGATTGCCCAAGCCTCCTGTACGAGCGTCGGCCCCGCGGCAGGAATGCTTCTCGGTACCGCTATCCAGGCCTGGTTTGTTGGATGCGGACCATCCTGTCATTCAGGCCTTGGCAGACGCCATCTTGAGACGTCTTTAGCTCGTGGCAAGATAGACTTACGTCATCGTACAGTTAGTTTTAAGCCGTTTTAGTGTAGCCCTTCAAGCGCTAGTTGATTTTAAGCAGTCTTCGTGTAACCTTTATGACGTTAACTAGTTCTAAGCTATTTTCGATTAGTTTTTAGGGTATACAGTTAGGTGTGAATCGCTGTTGTAATTCGCGTGAATCGCTGTTAAAAACAAAGGCGTCTACAGTAAAAAAATTGCACCAGTTCGACTGAACTAGGAAAAAGCAAGATGACAAGACACAGCAATAAAATTTTTTTTATGATATGGAGTCCAGTAAATAGCGGACTGTAATCAGTCATTTTCAAAATTTTTTTATTCCTTTTATTTTCTTTTTTTTTTTTTTTTTTGATTCTGCCAGTTCAGCCGTTCGTGACTTTCTTCCTAGAGTAGCAGGATCAACTTAAAAATTTTTTGGATTAGTTTCTAACGTTTTATTTTTATTAATGAACACGCAAATTCACTGTAGTCACAACAATCAATTTTATCACACTCTAATCGATGCTCAAGCCTGACATATAATCTGGAGGTCGGATTACTGACGCTTGCTGGTTATGGAGACCCTGCTGGTCAGTCTGTGAGGGGGTGTTGTAACGTGGTGGCCTGCCACTCGTTATGAATCCTCCCCCAGATTCTATCAAATTTATTTAATAACACCTAAACGCAAAGTAACCATGGCCAACATGAGTTCAAACTTTAGATAATTAAGGAATGAGTACGAAAAGATTTTTGGAGTGTAGAATGTGTGAGAATAGAGCTAATTTAGGTTAGGGTTACATATTACTTTTTTTTTATTTTGTAAACAAAAATATAAATTACGAGTTACTTGTCACTTAAATTTAAGATAGATAGGTACCTGGAGGTTCACTGTAATGAGGGACCTGACGTCTAATCGGGATTTACTAGAATATTTTTCTTAGTCTTCATCCTCTCGAAAATCCACGTACCTCACAACACGTGCCACCACCGAGCCGACTAGAAAACCTGCACTATCCGGTGCACTATCAGTTATGAGGTCCACTCTACTGACACCTGGCCGACTCAAAATTAATACACCTTCTGTCGGATTATGAATTTTCTTATAACGTAACGGGCCATACTATGCCCACAACCTATCAAAACATTGTGCGTAGCCATCTTGCCAAATGTTCGAGTCGGCACACTACTAGAGGAACACCCGATTAACGAAGTAAAAGAGGTCAGGACCTGACGGCGGAAGATTCTGTCGGGACAGAGAGAAGTAGGAAAGCCGAGAGGAGCGAAAATACACGCTAGTCTTGTGTCGGCCATCGTCGCAAAAACAGATTTTTGGAACTTTTGCCACATTGGCGTGAAAAGTCCATTTTATTTTCTGGAATTGTCGTTTTCAGAGAAAGGGAGTCTACGTGACTTCAGGTAAGCATCGGTAGACGTTTCGTACATCCGGTTTTTGTTTTATGGTTTAATTTTTCTTTTGGGCTTTGAGTGATGAATGAGATTGTGTCGGACTTCCTTTTTTTCGGAATTTCTGTAGAATAGTGTCATTTGATTGACGAGGCGCGTCTTTTCAAGCGAAGCGATCGAAGTTTCCCGCGCCAATAATTTCTTTTTGTAATTGATGAAACTTTTAGTATTGAGTTTTCTCTCTTAATTTTGCTTATTTTAAACTGTTAGTTTTTTAAGACAATTATTAACATTTGTATTTACACAAGAGTCTCGGTTGAGGATCCCCGGTTTAGTAATTCTTTGAACTGATGGTCCACGGAGTTTCTCAGCTCGCGGGGTCGAGGGAAGTTTGTAAATATTACGTCGCCACCAGTAGCGGAGAGATAAAAGCGGGTAGTACCCTCAGTAGATAATTTGATCATCTGTCAGCATACGCGTCATTTTGTTTTCAGTGCTTAGCAAGGTGTCTCGATTTCAGTTGCCTGACAACTTGTTAAAATGCCGAAGGAAAGTAGATAACCAAAAGTTGATAACCAAACGTACAATGTATGGAATTTCGCAAAATAAAGTGTGCATAAGCATTTAATCAGTGTTTGACCTATTACCGTTACCAATTGAAGAATTTAAACAAGAATTCCACATTAATAACCTGTAAACCGTTTTTATTTTACACTATTACTAATTCTTAATCAAAAAAGTTGCATAGAACTTCTTGTTCTTTTAATAAAACTACGAAGTTCATCACTGAAATAAAAGGAATTTTATTACATAAAATTTGACTATTTCAGTATTGTGTGGATGGATCATGTTTTTGGCCCAAAATTTAACTACATATTGAAAAATTGAAACACTTGATCAGAAATGCATTTTTTTGCGAAAAAAAATAGTTTTTTTTTAGTTAAAGACTAACGAAAATCCCAAATAATCCTCTTTTGTGAAAAATTCATCTCCACTTTTCTTTAGAAAAATTCAACAGATGGTTCATACGGCTCTGACTGTTTACGTTTCATTACCTCGATTGAGGATCAAGGTTATTTGCAAGCAACACCCAAAACTGTTCTTAAATCGGGGTTTTAGTGTAAATATTTTCAAATAAAAATTTGAATCTGTAATACTTTCTTTTAAAGTTCGCCTTCATTAGTTTTGTAAAATTAGTTACAATTAACAATGAGAATATTTTCCTCGATCTACAAAATCATTTTTCTACTATTTTTGCTAAATTTAGCAATACTTTGACAGCAGAGAGAACTGCATGTTGCAAATTTACAACTTTAATTAACGTTACCCACATGAGTGAACGAAAGTTTAATTTAGAGTGGACAAAATCGATTTGTTACCAAATTAACTTACAATTCTCAAAAACAAGCACTTTATTAAATTAGCATGCAATTCATTTTGTTTTAATTAATTGAATTGCTAAATATTGCTTTTAGATTTACAAAGTAAATTTATTATAATTCTCAATCTAAGTACTTTTAAATTATATTAATATTATAATATTTATGAATTATTGCCAATCTAGGAAATCCAAACTTCAATACTCTCGAATATTAAGTTTAGTTTATTGACAGCTAACGCCTTGATTACATATATGTAAAGTCGAGTATTGCCGTCCGGAAAAAAAATATACCGGATTTTAACTTTCTCTTCCGGCATATTTTATCGTCAACGTGATTTCATTGCCGGCGAGATTCTAAAGAATTCCAAAGAATTCTAGGTAAATTCCATCAAATTAAAAAATTCATCTCGGCACGTTCCTTCTCTCTCCCTAAATCCGGAAGAGAACAATATTCCGGAAGAGAAAATTGAAATTCGGCAAAACGTGCCGGAAGAGAATACACAATGTGAAATTTAATAATCGCTAAAAAAAGTGAAGGGGTCATCCATAAATTATGCAAAGGTAATCCCCCCTCCCGGTAAGTTTTTCTTTATTTAACAAAAAAATTAACAATTTTTTTTTCCAACTTTTCAGATTGTACCTTTTTTCAGATCATCAAATTGACTAAAGCCTATGTCCGTGTAATACGTAACTATCGTGTGATAATTTTCAGTAGGTACAAGTAAGAAAAAAATTGTTTATAATGTTTTAAACAAATTAATGAACAAAAGCCTTTTTCTCATGATTCGCAACGCTTATTTGTTTAACATTCACAGTTTTTATATAAAATATGAGAAAGATTAACGCCTAATAATGCTTACCTAAGAATAGCTGCTATTTGACAATTATTTAAACAATTTTCATGAAAAATACACAGTTTTCGAATTGTCACAATAAATAGGCTCAATTTTTTTGCGGAACCAACTAAAAATGTATTTCCAGTGACTACTAGGCGTAATTTTATTCAAATTTATAAAAAATATTAATTATTTAAACAATTTTTATACCAACTGAAAAATAAAAAACTAAAAAAAACTAAAAAAGAAAAAGTGTATATTATTTAAACAAAATTTATAAACAAATTCACCCTATAAATATATAATTTGATAACCCAATAACCCATCACATCTTCGATTAACACATACATAATAACTTTTGTTTTTTAGTTCATTCCGCAAAAATGAATATTCATCACTGGAGACGGGTCAAACTGTACATTTGTTTATGAATATTGTATAAATAATCAACATTTTTTCTTTATAAAAAAAATATGACAAGCAGGAATAACTGGCAAGACATTTCTTGGCGATTCTGCCCAAAAATTAATATTTATCATGGAAAAATGGTCAGACTGTGAATTTGTTTATAAATATTCTTAAAATGGTCAACAGTTATTGTTAATTGTGTAAATATAACAAAAAGGAGTCACTGGTAAGACATTTATAGTTTATTCCACGAAAAAAATAACTCATTCATGCAAAAGTTGCAAAAATGTACATTTATTTATAAAAATTGTTTAAATAATTGTCAAAAACCAGCCATTATCAACTAATCAAAATTAGGCTATAATTTATCTCATATCTAATATAAAAACTATGAATATCGAAGAACTAATCATTGCGAATAACGATAAAATAGCCTTTATTCATTAATTTATTTAAAAAATTATAAACTTTTTTTCTTACACTAACCTACTAGAAATTATTACTAGATAGTTATTACACTGAATTAAACTCTTCGTTAGTCAGTTCGAAGATCTTAAAAAAAAGATACATCCGAAAAGTCAGGAAAAAAATATTGTTTATTTTGTTGTTAAATAAAAAATGTTTGGTCAAAGAATATTTCTGCATCGTCTCGTTATACCAGGACCTTACGTAATTTATGGATGACCTCAAATGCGTATTTTCAAAATTTTATAAAGTTTTCAGTTTTGTAACAAAAATAATATTCCTTCAACTGACAATGTGCCTTCAAGTTAAATTAATCCTTTTAAGTTAGATATTTTTAGACTTTCGAATATAAATGATACTAAAATTGACAGCAAACGATCAAACACGCCGATAAGCATTAGATTAGTAAGATGAAAGATAGAGCATTTATTAAATTTAAATTAAAAACTGAAAATAGACATGTCAACAAGCAATTTCTTTGGTTCATTCATTGACAGCGCGCCAATTACTTTATTGTCAAACATAACCTATATTTTCGTCCACAAAATGACGGGTTGATAACCTTAATAACCGAAATAAAAACCTAATAAGAACAAAAATTAAAAACACACAATCTAAACAAACTTTGTAACACTTTTCGATAATATTCTGACCTCAACTCTCAACTGTCACTAAATATCTCTCAAAGTTAATTTTTCTACCTTATCTACTCTCAAAACAAGACATTCAATTACAAATTGAGATAGTAAAAAACAGATTTGAGGGTACTTGCACGTGTCCACAAAACCAGGGGGAGATTCGATCACTGTCACGCGAAAGTAACATGAAAAATACAACCTAAACACGCACCGGTTCAAGTACAAAAACAAATAAAACTAAAAGCATAGAGAAATAAATAGTGCAAAATGGTTGCCAAGATTAGAAAATAATCGAGGATAGAATAAGATAGTGCTGACAAAAAAGTTGAGGGCAAAAATAATTATGTTTACCTTATAAATCCCAGGACTGCTCCGAAACACCGACTTCCAGAGTTCTTGAACTAAAATTTCCTTTCTGACACATTCACTAAATAAGGTAAACACGCACTACCACGTCCAGTTTATTGAAACCACAAAACTACCGGCAAAACGTGATGTATTTCGCGATAAGTTGATAATTTGACAGAATCAACAGACGAACATTCCCCCTGTATTCAAAAAGCGATGCTCCACCGATCAGAGCCCGGCTTATACTGCCGCTCCACCTCCCGGCCAACTTTGTCGTCGACTCACACGCGGGCTTTGCACCCCTCCCCACTCTAGCACAATCTTCCACGAAACGCTGCAACAACCACAAACCACCCCCACTTTACTCCTGAAGCGAACTTTGCCGACTGTCACCGAAGTGGGCGATTCTCAATTTCGCATGCGATCACGCGTGCATCACATCACCCACCCGGCGAATCTTAAAATAGAAATCTTTTTATGGATCAAACCTTATCACTTATGTTATCTGGTAATCAGTCACACGAATTCCTCAAAATTTTTGGGATTTTTTTCTTTTATTTAAAGACATGAGAATGAAACTGGATAAGGGTCCGTGCATAAATTTTACGTAATTATTGCCGATTAAATTTTTTTAGTGAATTTATGTAGGGGTTATCCAAAAATAACGAAAGACCATTTGAGGACGGGGGTATTTGGTGAAATATTAATGTTTCTTATGAATTAAGAAAGAGTTAGACTTTTAACCGAAAATGATGCATTTTTAATAAACAATGTAATCACTGATATTTTAAACAATGAAAGATTTTCATTTTAAATCAAAAACAGTTTAATTGAATCAAAACGACGAATTTTCAAACAAAATAGTTGAATCCTCAAGCAGAAATAGTTGAATTTTCAACCAAAAAGAAGAATTTTAAACCGAGAAGATTAATTTTTTGCCAAAAAGACGAATTATCAATTAAATACATCGACTTTGAACCAAATAATTGAATTTTCAAACTAAAAAAGATTAACTTTTAACGAAAAATTCAATAGTCAAATTTTTATTATAAAAATTTAATTTTCAACAACAACAAAAAAACGATTTTTTCCCCCAAATAGTAGAATTTTTTTCTAAATTTTTTAATTTGCGGGTCAACAAAAACAGTTGAATTTTCAACCTAAAGAGATGAATTTTTAACAAAAAATTTAATAGCCACTGTTTCAACTAAAAATATTTTTATTTTAAATCAAAAAGAGTTTAATTTTTAATCAAACAGTTGTATTTTGAACTAACAAATTAATTTTCTACACAAAAAAAAAAGAATTTTGAACAAAATGCATAAATTATAAACCAAAAAATTAAATTTTCAACTGAGAAGATTAATTTTCTACAAATAAAAAAAATGTATTCATATAGTTGAATTCTCAACGATTTACATCAATTTTTAATTAAATAAATAAATTTCTAAACTAAAAAAGATTAATTTTCATACAAAAATTCAATGGTCAAATTTTTATTATAAAAATTAATTTTCAACAAAAAAAGGCAAATTTACTGCAAAACAGTTGAATTTTCAACCCAAAAATATAAATTTTCAACAACAAAATTTTTTCTCAACTAAATAGTTGAATATTCAACCAAATTATTAAATTTTCAGTTTAAAAAAAAACATAAAAAAAAGAAAGGAATTTTACAACAAAGAAGTTGATTTTTTAACCGAAAAAGATGAATTTAAAAAAAATATAGAATAGTCAACATTTCAAATAAAAATATTTTTATATTAAATCAAGAATAGTTTATTTTTTACCAAACAGTTGTATTTTAAACTAAAAAAATTGATTTTCTGCAAAAAAAATTATTTCGAACAAAATGCATAAATTATCAGCCAAAAAATTATAGTTTCAACTAAGAAGATTCATTTTCTCCTTTAAACTAAATAGTTGAAGTATCAACCGAGAAGATAGATTTTCTACCAAAAAATACGAATTTTAAAAAATATTTCATAGAATAGTTGATTTTTTAAACTGAGAAAGATCAATTTTTAACCAAAACTTCAGTAGTCAAATTTTTATTATAAAAATTAACTTTTAACAACTAAAAAGTAAATTTTCTCCCAAATAGTTAAATTTTGAACGTAAAAAGATGAATTAAAAAAATATATGATAATCAATATTTCAACTAAAAATATTTTTGTTTAAAAACAAACACAGTTTAATTTCCAAAGAAACAGTTGTATTTTGAACTTAAAAATTATTTTCTACAAAAAAAATATTTGAATAAAATGTATAAATTATAAACCAAAAAATTTAATATTTAACTAAGAAGATTAATTTTCTAATTTGAACCAAATAGTTTAATTGTGACCTAAGAATATTAATTATTTACCAAAAAAGACGTATTAAAAAAAATTTAATTAAATAGTTGAATTTTTAAGAATTTACATAGATTTTTAACTAAACAGTTGAATTTTTAAACAAAACAAGATAAATTTTTAACCAAAAATCCAACAGTCAAATTTTTATTATAAAAAATTAATTTTCAACAACAAAAAATACTATTTTTCTAAAAAAAAGTTGAATTTTTAACCCGAGAATATGAATTTTCAACAAAAAAGTTTATTTTCAATCAAATAGTTGAATTTTTTAACTAAAAACGATTATTTTCTAACAAAAAATTCAAGAGTCAAATTTTTATCATGAAAAGTTAATTTTCAACAAAAAAAAAACGAATTTTCTACTAAATAGTGAAATTTCCTACTAAATTTTGAATTTCCCAGTCAAGAAGACGATTTTTTTCAAAACAGTTGAATTTTCAACACAAAAATATGAATATTCAGCAAAAAAGTTAATTTTCAACCAAATAGTAAATTTTTTTGACTAAATTATTAAATTTATAGTTAAAAGAAAATTAATCATTTTTAACCAAAAAAAAAAAAAGAATTCACAACAAAGTAGTTAAATTTTTAACCTAAAATTATTTATTTAAAAAAAAGTCAATACTTTACCTAAACTTATTTTTATTTTAAACCATAAGCAGTTTAATTGTTTGCCAAACAATTGTATTTTAAACTAGAAAATTATTTCCTACAAAAGAAAAAGAATTTTGAAAAAATATGTAAATTATCAACCAAAAAATTAAATTTTCAACTGAAAAGATTAATTTTCTACTTTGAACCAAATAGTTGAATTGTCAACCAAGGAACTTGATATCATACCAAAAGAGACGAAATAAAAATAAATAAATTTTTAATCAAATAGTTCAATTTTTAAAAATTTACGTCAATTTTGAACCAAATAGTTTAATTTTAAAATCAAAAGATCAATTTTTAACTAAAAGTTTAAATGCCAAATTTTTATTATAAAATATTAATTTTGAATAACAAAAAAAAACGAATTTTCTACCAAACATTAGAATTTTCTACTACATTTTTTTATTTTCTAGCCATCAAAACGAGTTTTCTACAAAATTGTTGAATTCTCAACAAAAAAGTTAATTTTTAAACAAATAGTTAAATTTTCAACCAAATTAATAAATTTTCAGATAAAAAATAAATAAAATTTTTTTGACAAAAAAACGAATTTATAACAAAATAGTAAAAGTCAATATTTTAACTGAAAAAAATTTTATTTTAAATCAAAAACAGTTTAAGTATAAACGAAACAGCTGTATTTTAAACTAAAAAATTGATTTTCCACGAAAAAAACGAATTTTCTACCAAATAGTAGAACTTTCTACTAAATTTTTTTAATTTTGCCGAATTATCAGAATTTAAGGAAAAAATCGAATCATTTAAAAAGATATTCTGAAATTTTTAAAAACGTTAAAAAATACCTAAAAATTTGAAAAGTTTTAAAGAAACTTAAAAAATATAGATTTTTTAACCCCCGAAATAAAATTTGGTAGTTTTCTAAAGATTTTCAATGGTTTCATAATAATAAAAAAAGTTTTTAAGATTTTTGGGAACATTTAAATTGATTCTTTATTTTCTTTTTTTAAATTTAGTTTAAGAGAATATTGAAAAAAGATTTAAAAACGTTACAAAATATTTTCAAAATTGTGGTAAGCTTAAAAGATATTTAGAACTTTTAGAAGTTTTGAGGATATTATAAATATTTTTAAACTTTGGAAAAATGGAGAAAATTTTAGTTTTTTTTTTAATCTCTTATGTTTTGCCGCTTATAAATCAGTATTTTTTTTTAATTATCGAAATCGATCTAAAAAAAATAACTATCAATAACGTAAATGGATAAAAATGATTTAAAAAAACAATTATTGTTTAAAAAATTAGGGAAAAAGTTCAGAAATGAATAATACTTTCAACATTCATTAACATCTCAAGATTTACAGAAAGCAAGAATTTTTTAAACAAATGAAAACTGTTCAACTAATTGTAAACTGTCTTTTACACAGAAAATTGTTTAAATCCGAATTGGAAAATTTTTGAGTTCAAATAATTAATTTTGTTATAAATTTTATTTATTTATTAAAAATACAATAATCAAATATTTCTATAAGATTTTTTTTCATGCTTGAAGTTTCTTAAGTTATTTTTTGAATTTAAAATAACTATAATTAAAAAAATGTCATGAACAATTTTTTTTTTCAATTATTGTTATTTTCAATTTAAACAATAATTATAGAAACTTTAAATATTGAAAATATTGTTTTTGAGAATAATATATGATCATCGTATTTTTAATAAATAATATTTGTAAATAAATTTTTAAAATTGTGTAAATTCAGGAATTTTCCAATTTGGGAACAACAAATTTTTTGTGTTGACTGAAGAATGCCGAAAAATAATATTCCCGACACTTAAATTCCTGTAAATTGGTAAATTCTCAAATGATAATATTGACGAATCGGGAAATTCCCGAATTGGAAAAACATGAATAGTTTATAACATTACCGAAGTGAAAAATTTCCTACAGTTTATAATATTCCCGAATTATAAAATTCACGACAGAAAATTGTCGAATTATAAAATATCGGAACTATAAAATTCCCAAATTTAAACAATTTTTTTTTTTCATAAATATCATTTATTTATTATTGATGCAACAATCACATATTATGATAACAAAAATCTTTAAAACCTCTGTCTCTCTTACTTTTCCCCTTTCCCTCTTTTCTTCTTTCCCTTTTCAACAACAATCACATATTTTTATTCAAAAAATCTTTGAAATCTCTGTCTCTCTTACTTTTGCCTTTTCCCCCTTTCCTTCTTTCCCTTTCCCCCTTCCCCTTACGCTTTTCCAATTCTCATTTCCCCTTTTTCCCCTTTTAACTCTTCCTTTTTTCCTTTTTCTCCCTTTCGCCTTTTCCCTTTCCCTTTTTATCTTTTCTCTTTATATCTGTGCGCCTTTTTACATTTGTTATTTCCCCTTTCCCCTTTTACTCTGCCCCATTTCCCTTTTCTTCTTTTTCCTTTCCCATTTCCCCTTTTCCCTTTTTACATTTACCATTTTGCCTTTCCAGATTCCCATTTTCCATATTTCCCCTTTCCCTATTTCTCTCATTTCCTATTTCCCCTTCTAAATTTTCCCTTTTTTCTTTACCCTTTCCTTTTCCCATTTGCCTTTCTCCTTTCCCTCTGTCCTTCTTCCCTTTTCGCCTTTTACCTTTCCCTTTTCCTAATTCCCGTTTCTCCTTTATCTTTTCCACACAATGTTTTTTTGTTTCATACATATTTTGGATAAAACTCTGCTGTACAAGTAAAGCGAAACCGTGATGACGTCAGCTTTACACATTTTTCGTGTCGATTTTTCGCCAAATCCACGTGCCTAAAACATATTCATGTTTAAATTATTTTTAGTGTTTGAAGTTCCTAGAATCATTGTTTGAATTTAGAATCACAAAAATTTAATAAAATTTTTATCGCAGAAATATAATTTTCTTCAATCATTTTTAAATTAAATTTAAACAATAATTTAAAAATTTTTAATGTTTTACATATTTTAAAATATTATTTTTATTACAATATTTGATTATTGTATTGGTAATAAATAAATAAAATTCATAAACGTAATTTATTTGTTTAAATTTAAGGATTTTAAAATTCGACAATTTTCTGTCGTGAATTTTATTATTAGTCAATTTTGGATTTCGGTAATATTATAAACTGTCAGGAATTTTACCATTCAAGAATTTTTTCAATGCGGGAATTTTACTGTGTTGAGAATTTTTTTCTGGGATTATTTAGTCGTCCCCTCAATTCTAAGCCAATGGTGTATTTAAAATATATTCAGGATTTTTTTTCAAAAAAAAATTAAACTATAAGGTTGAAAATTCCTTCAAAATTCGATAAGGTCACAAACTAATTAATGTCCCCTCGCTATTAAATTTTCCCTTTTTCTTTCATCCCTTGCACTCCTTTCCCCCTTTTCTAATTTCCCCCTTTCCCTTTTCTTCATTTTTCATTTCCCCTTTCTATTTCCTCTTTCTCTTTTACCCTGTTTCTCTCTTCCCAGTTCCCTTACCCCTTTTTCCGAATTCCCCTTCCCTATTTCCCCTTTTCCCCTGTCCCTTTTCACATTTTCCTTTTGCCATCTCCCTTTTCTCCTTTCCCCCTTTCCCTTTCCCTATTTCCCTTTCCCTATTGCCTACATGTATCTGAATTTAATTTTCAAAATGATATTTAAATATGTTTTGATTTTTTCTAAAATTAGTATAAAAGGTTACTAATAAATCAAAAATTCAAAAATGAAAGTGCAAATTAAAAAAAAATGTGAAGCAAAAATGTTTTGAATATTTTAAATTATTTTTAATTATTTTTAATTATTTATTTTAAATTATAGTTCAGTCTTTCAGCCTTTTATGTTGCAAATAGACTAATTATTTATTAGATGAATAATTTTTTTCACGATAGTGAATTACACAAAGATTAAATTTTAATTTTGCAAAATGAGTACATAAACCGATTTTTTGCTTTAAGGTTATAAAATTGAATATTGGCTATAATTTGTATAATAAAAGATTGTTTGTGTTTAAAATACCTTTATTCCAATTATATAATTTTTGTAAATTTCTGTAAAGTGAAATAAGTATCTGAATTCTGCTTTGAAAATCACATTTACTACATATATTTTACTTTTTTATAAAATTAGTTTAAAATGTTATTATTGATTTAACTTTTCAGAAAAATGTAAAGTAAAAATAATTTGATTGTTTTAATGAAAATAACTGTTTATTGTTTTCTATGTTGTGAAATGACTAATTAATATGTAAATGTATTTAAATTTTTTCTGAAATTATTTTTATAGGTCATTAATCAATTAAATTTATCAAAACGCAATTTCAAATTAAGAAACAAATATAATGTGAAAATTATTCGAGTATATTAATGAAAATCATTTTTTAAGGCTTTTTATGCTGAACACAAACCAATTATTTACCTTAAAATTCTGTAATTAAATATTGGCGATTATTTGTGTAATAAAAGTTAATTTTTTTATTTAAAAAACCTCTATACATTTATATAATTTTTTAAAATGTTTGTGCTGTTGTGAAATGAGTATCTGAATTTAATTTTCAAAATTATATGTACATGTTTTTTAATTTTTTTTAAATCAGTATGATGGTTCATTTTTTAAAATATCAAATTACAAAAAGGTTGAATTTTAGTTGTTTTTATATTGAGTAACATGAATTTATTATTTACTTTAGCGTTATGCAATTAAATATTTCATTACAATTATATAATATTTTTTAATGTGTGCAATGTTGTGAAATGACTACCTGAATTTCATTTTCAACATTATATGGACATATGTTTAATTTTTTTCTGTAATTAGTATAAGAGGTTATTATTAATTCAAGTTTTCAGAATGTAATTTTAAATTTGAAAAATTCATAAATTAAAAATTATTTAAATGTTTCAATGAAATTAATGTTAAACATTATTTTATTATCAATATTTATTATGATTATATTATTATTAAAATATTCTATTAAAACTTAAATTTTCTGAAATAATTTTAAAAACCTATTAATAAATTAAATATTTATTGATGAAAGTTAAAATAAAATTAAAAAATTAAAAGTACAAATTATTTGAATGTTTCATTGAAAATAATAGTTTTTTTTAATGTCGTGAACTGATTAATTAATTATTAACTGATTCTTTTAAAACTTATATTTTCTGGAATTAGTTAACAGGTTATTAATAAATCCAATTTTCATGAATAAAAGTTCGAATTAAGATAAAAATATTAAGTAAAAATTATATGAATTTTTTAAAGAACATTAAAGTTTAATGCTTCTTATTTTGCGAAATAACTAATTAATTATTAGATGATTTATTTTATTATGATATTAAATTAAATAAAGATTATAATTTAGCTTTCGTAAAATTAGGTAACATAAATTTATTAATCATTGAAGGTTAAATAATCGAATGTTGGATATAACTTGCATAATAAAAGTTAACTTATATTTAATATAGCCCTATTCCACTCATATAATTTTTCAAATGTACCTGATGTTGTGAAAATAAGTATCTGAATTTAATTTTCAAAATTATATCTTGATATTATGTTTTAATTTTTTTTGAAAATTAGTATAAAAGTTTATTGATAATTCAAATTTTCAGAAATAAAATTTCAAGTTAAAAAAATATAAAGGAAAATTTATTTTAATATTTCAATGAAAATAATTGTTTAATGCTTTTTATCTTGTGAACTGATTGAATATTGACTGATTAATTTTTTTACAATATTAAATTACATAAAGATTTAATTTTAATTTTTCTCAATAGGCATGGGAAAGTGGTATTTAATCTACCGCTGAAATAACCATGAAAAAATAGAGGCATGTATCTGAATTTAATTTTCAAAATTATATGTAAATTATGTTTTAATTAGTTAGCGATGTATTTTCGTACGCTCTTTTTTCTAATTATTGTAAAGTTTAAGTGCAAGTAATTTTTTAATGATTTATTTGAAACCAAATGTCGGATCGGAATATAATTTAAAAAATTTTAGGTAATAATGTTTTAATTATTTAGCAATGTATTTTGATACGCTGTTATTTTTCTACTAAAATTTTAAGTTTTTTTGACTGAGTGTTTTAATGATTTGGCGATGTATTTTCGTACGCTTTTTTTTCTAATTATTGTAAAGTTTAAATGCAAGTAATTTTTTAATGATTTATTTGAAACTAAATGTCGGATCGGAATATAATTAAAAAAATTTTAGGTAATAATGTTTTAATTATTTAGCAATGTATTTTGATACGCTGTTATTTTTCTACTAAAATTTTA
>JAUELO010000273.1:8325612-8349764 GCA_032357855.1 Amphibolips quercusostensackenii | reverse complement strand
TAACAATAATTGAAAATAATATATTTCTGGACGGAATGTTTTTCCATATTATAAATATATTTAATTATTGTATTTTTAATAAATCTATCAAATTTCTTCTAATAATGTTTAATTGTTTAAATTTGCGAATTTCGTTATTCTTGAATTTTCTACTTCGTATATTTTATAATTCGGCCATTTTCTGTCAGGAATTTTATTTTTCGCGATTTTTCAATAGTTACGCTAGTAAATTAAACAATGAATATAATTTTCAAATTTCCCTCTACACGTGTTAATTATTATTAATTATAAAATTAAATTATTTAATTAAATAATTATTATTTTGAAAATTCCCGAATTATAAAATTCCCAAATAATAAAATTCACGAATAATTCATTTCCTGAACAGCTTATAATATTACCGATTTTGAAAATAATCGAATAATAAAATACCCCACAAAAAATTGCTGAATTATAAAATATCTAAACTGGAAAATTCCCGAATTGGAAAATCCCCGAATAATAAAGTTCCCAAATCATCAAATTCATGAATAATAAAATTTCCGATTAATAAAATTCGCGAATTGGAAAATTCCTGAATAATAAAATTCCCGAATTGGAAAATTCCCGAATAATGAAATTCCCGGACAATTTATAATATTAGCGAATTGAAAAAATTCCGAATAATAAAATTCTCGACAGTTTATAATATCACCGAATTTGAAAGTTCCTGATGATAAAATTTTCAACAAAAAATTGCCGGATTATAAAATATCTGAAATAGAAAATTCCCGAATTTAAAAAATTAAAATTTTATTTATTGATATAATTTCATTATTGAAAATACAATAATCAAATATTTTTTCGAGAAAATAATTATTTTTATTGTTTAAATTTTCTAAAATTATTGTTTGAATTTAAAATAACAATAATTGAAAATAATATATTTCTGGACGGAATGTTTTTCCATATTATAAATATATTTAATTATTGTATTTTTTATAAATCAATCAAATTTGTTCTAAAAATGTTTAATTATTTAAATTTGGGAATTATGTTATTTCCGAATTTTCTACTTCGTATATTTTATAATTCGTCTATTTTCTGTCAGAAATTTTATTTTTCGGGATTTTTCAGTAGTTCCGCTAGTAAATTAAACAATGAATACAATTTTCAAATTTCCCTCTACACGTGGTAATTATTATTAATTATAAAATTAAATTATTTAATTAAATAATTATTATTTAGAAAATTCTCGAATTATAAAATAGTCCACAAAAAATTGCTGAATTGTAACATATCCGAACTAGAAAATTCCCAAATTGGAAAATTCCCGTACACTAAAATTCCCGAATAATAAAATTTCCAACAGAAAATGACCGAATTATAAAATATCCTAACTGGAAAATTCCCAAATTATAAAATTCCCGACAGAAAAATACCGAATTATGAAATATCCTAACTAGAAAATTTCCGAATCACAAAATTCCCGAATTATAAAATTCTTGAATAATAAAATTCCTGAATTGAAAAATTTCCGAATAATAAAATTCCCGAAAAATAAAATTTTGTACAGAAAATTACCGAATAATAAAATATCTTAACCAGAAAATTCCCAAATTATAAAATTCCCGACAGAAAATTACCGAATTATAAAATATCCTAACTAGAAAATTTTCGAATTATAAAATTCCCGAATTATAAAATTCTCGAATAATAAAATTCCTGAATTATAAAATTTCCGAATTATAAAATTCCTGACAGAAAATTACCGAATTATAAAATATGCTAACTAGAAAATTTCCAAAACACAAAATTCCCGGATTATGAAATTCCCGAATAATAAAATTCCTGAATTAAAAAATTCCCGAATAATAAAATTTCTTACAGAAAATCACCGAATCATAAAATATCCTAACTAGAAAATTTCCGAATCATAAAATTCCCGACAAAAAATTACCGAATTATAAAATATCCTATCTAGAAAATTTTCGAATTATAAAATTCCCGAATTATAAAATTCTGGAATAATAAAATTCCTGAATTATAAAATTCCTGACAGAAAATTACCGAATTATAAAATTCCCGACAAAAAATTACCGAAATAAAATATCCTAACTAGAAAATTTCCGAATTATAAAATTCCCGAATTATAAAATATCCTAACTAGAAAATTTTCGAATTATAATATTCCCGAATTATGAAATTCTGGAATAATAAAATTCCTGAATTATAAAATTCCCGAATTATAAAATTCCTGACAGAAAATTACCGAATTATAAAATATGCTAACTAGAAAATTTCAGAATTATACAATTCCCGACAAAAAATTACCGAATTATAAAATATCCTAACTATAAAATTTCCGAATTATAAAATTCTCGAATAATAAAATTCCTGAATTATAAAATTCCTGACAGAAAATTACAGAATTATAAAATATGCTAACTAGAAAATTTTCCGAATTACAAAATTCCCGGATTATGATATTCTCGAATAATAAAATTCCTACATTAAAAAATTCCCAAATAATAATATTTCTTACAGAAAATCACTGAATTATAAAATATCCTAACTAGAAAATTTCCGAATTATAAAATTCGCGACAAAAAATTACCGAATTATAAAATACCCTAACTAGAAAATTTCAGAATTATAAAATTCCCGAAAAAAAATTACCGAATTATAAAATATCCTAACTAGAAAATTTCCGAATTAAAAAATTCCCGAATAATAAAATTTTTGAATTGAAAAATTCCCAAATAATAAAATTTCTTACAGAAAATTACCGAATTATAAAAAATCCTAACTAGAACATTTCCAAATTACAAAATTCCAGAATTATGAAATTCCCGAATAATGAAATTCCTGAATTGAAAAATTCCCGAATAATAAAATATCTTACAGAAAATTACCAATTTATAAAATACCCTAACTAGAAAATTCCCAAATTATAAAATTCCCGACAGAAAATTACCGAATTCTAAAATATCTTTACTAGAAAATTTCCGAATGATGAAATTCCCGAATTATAAAATTCCCGAATAATAAAATTCCTGAACTGAGAAGTTCCCAAATATTAAAATCACCGAATAATTCGTAATATTATCGAATTGGAACATTCCCGAATTATGGAGTTCCCTAATTATAAAATTCCCGAAATGTAAAATTCCCGAATTATGTGATTCCTTAATTATAAAATTCCTGAAATATAAAAATCCCAAATAATAAGATTACTGGATTGAAAAATTCCCTAATTATAAAATTCCCCAAACATAAATTTCCGACTCTTAAAATTCCTTACATATAAAATTCCCGAAATATAAAATTCCCGAATTATGAAATTTGCGAATAATAAAATTCCTGAATTGAAAAATTCCCGAACAGTTTTTAATATTACCGAATTTGAAAATTCCCGACAGAAAAATGCCGAATTATAAAATATTCGAACTAGGAAATTCCTAAATTATAAAATTCCTGAATTATACAATTACTGACAGCTTATAATATTACCGGATTTGAAAATTCCCGGATAAGAAAATTCCCGACAAAATATTGAAGAATTATGAAATATACGAAATTGAAAATTGAAGAATTATAAATTTGACGAATTTCAACAATTAAAATTTTTTAAAATAAATTTTATTTATCTATTAAGAATACAATGATCAAATACTTTTATAATATTGAAAAAAATTCCCTCCAGAAATATATTTTTTTCAACTATTATTTTAGACTCAAACAGTAGTTTTAGAAACATTAAAAATAATTATTTTTCATGAAAATATTTGATAATTGTATTTTTAATAATCTAATAATATTTATGAAAAAAAATTTAATTCTTTAAATTTGCGAATTTCCTAGTTCGCATATTTAATAATTTATCAATTTTCTGTCGGGAATTTTCAAAATCGGTAATGTAATTAACTGTTCGGGAATTTCATTATTCGGGAATTTTATTTTTTGAGAATTTTATAATTCGTGAATTTTCTGAATAATAATTATTATTTAATTTAATAATTTTATTTTATAGTTGAATATAATAATAATAATTATCAATTGTAGAGGGAAATTTGAAAATTGTATTGACTGTTTAATTTATTAGAGAGACGACTGAAAAATCTGGAGAAATAAAATTCTCGACACTGTAAAATTAAGGAATTAAAAATTTCCTGAATGATAAAATTTCCAAACAATTAAATTCCCCAATTGGTAAATCCTCAAGTAATAAAATTTCTGTATCGGAAAATTCATGAATAATAAAATTACTGAATTAAAAAATTCTTGAATAATAAAATTCACGAACAGCTTATAATACTATGAATTTGACAATTCCCGAATTTAAACTATTGAACAGTTTTTGAATAAATATATTTATTTATTAAAAATACAATAATCAAATACATGTTTTTATAATATAAAAAAAAATAATCCAGAAATATATATCTTTTCAATTATTGTTATTTTAAAGTCAAACAATGATTTTAGAAACTATAAACATCAAAAAGAATTTTTTTTTTTTTTGAAAATTTAATTATTATATTTTTAATAATTAAGCACTGCTTATAAAAAAATGTAATTGGGAATTCTATTGTCAGAAATGTTAAAATTCGCTAATATTATATGCTGTCAGAAATTTTATTATTCAGAAATTTTCAAATTTGGAAATTTTATTTTTCAGAAATTCCATTATTCGGAATTTTTCAGTCGACCCGCTAACAATAAATAAAATTTTCAAATTTCCCTCTACACTTGGTAAGGTAGATTTCTCTATTCACATTAAAAAGTCGCCATCTGTCGGCCTCTCTGCGAAGTGTCAATTCAAAGCTTTTCAAACCGCCGAAAACAGCGGTTAGATTTTATAAGTGTGCGCAGTGTGTGAGTATGTGGCGGGCGCGTCAGGAACGGTTATTTGCGCCAAAATCATATTTCTCTCATAAAAATATGTATTTTATTGTATATTAGAAGTTAATCTAAAAATGCTGTTGAATAGGTGAACGTGGATTTCAAGGAATGTGTGCTGTATGGATGATACCGGGAACAAGTGCGTCGTTTTTCTGTGACAGAGTTTACATCACAAAGTGTCTGTTCATCAGAAAATCTTCCGTTTGGTCATAACATAGCAATTTAGTGAAATTTCACACATAAATTAATTTTAAAATGACGACCAATTTGTCAGTGTTAGCTTCTTATGATGAACTAGTAAGGTGCACAAATGTTCTTGTCAATGGATCGTGTGAAGGAGGTTAGTAAATTGATTGTCGGCATTTTTATTTATTCCAATGAAAGTAATCAAAATGCGGAAGTATATTTAATCATTTCACTCCCTGTACCACCAAATGTTTCAAAACATTTACTTGAAAAGGTTATTTAGCATTTTTTCATGTACATTTTTTAGCTTGTCAGTTTTTAGGATCATTGATTTCGAATTCTTCAGTTTTGTAATCATATTTTACATTTTTTAATTGGAAATAGAGAGTAACTTTATTGTAACGATGTCAAAAATAGTCTTACTCCAAAAAATGTATTTCTCCAAAAAATAAAAAATTACAGATTTCGTTTATTTAGGAAAAATAACTTTTTTGATGCTTGTTTAGTTGAAAATTCATATTTTTGGTTTAAAAATTCAAGTATTTGGTAGAAAATGAAACTGTTTTGTGGAAAATTCGTCTTTTTGTTTTCAAAATTCAACAAGTTGGTTGTAGACAATTTTAGTATTTCGTAGAATTTTCTGCTGTTTTGTAGAAACTTTGCTATTCTGAATAAAAAATGAGAATTAAACTCTATTATTTTTGGTTAAAAAAGGATCTCTTTTGGAATAAAAATTAAATTAAATATTAAATTTCACTGTTTAGTTGAAAATAAACTTTTTTGTTGAAAATTCATATTTTTTGGTTAAAAATTCTACTGTTTTTTGGACAATTTGTCCTTTTGGTTTGAAAATTACAGTAAAAATTAAACTATTTGGATGAGAATTAGTCTTTTTCGGTAGAAAATTAATATTCTTGGTTGAAAATTCAATTATTTAGTTAAAAATTTATACATTTTATTGAAAATTCGTCTTTAGCTTGAAATTTTAAATTCAATATTTTTTTGGTGAAAATTCAACTGTTTTTTGGAAAATTCTTTTTTTTTTTGTTTATAAATTCAACAATTTGGTAGAAAATTTAAATATTGGTTAGAAAATTCTACTGTTTTGTAGAGACTTCGCTTTTCTAAATTGAAAACTGAGAATTTAATTGTATTAATTTTGGCTAAAAAAAAATCTTTTTTGGAATAAAAATTGAACTATTCGGTTGAAATTTCGTCTTGGCAAAAAATTAATATTCTTGGTTGAAAATTTCGAAAATTATTCTTTTTAGATTGAGCATTTAACTTTTTTGTTAAAAATTCAACTGTTTGCCAGAAAAATCGTCTTTTTGGCATGAAAATTCAAATGTTTCGTAGAAAGTTCCATTTTTGCTGAAAATTCAACTGTTTAGTTAAAAATGAACTTTTTTGTGGAACATTTTTATTTTTGGGTTAAAAAATCAACTGTTTGGTGAAAAATTCAATTTTTGGTTGAAAATTCTACTGTTTTGTGGAAAATTCCTCATCTTGGTTTTAAAATTCAAAAAGTTGGTAAAAATGTTGACTGTTATGTAGAAACTTTGCATTTCTAAATTGAAATTTTTTTTGCAATAGAAATATAACTATATTATTTTTGGTTAAAAGGGGATCCTTTTTAGAATAAAAAATCAACTGTTTGGTTGAAAATTTATCTTTTTTGGTAGGCAATTAATATTCTTGGTTGAAAGTGCAACTATTTAGTTATAAATTTATGCATTTTGTTGAAAATTCGTCATTTTAGCATGAAATTTCAATTATTTGCTTAAAAATTACATTTCTTGTTGAAAGTACATGCTTCTGTTTTTTGAAAATTAATCTTTTCCGATTGTGGATTCAACTCTTTTGTTGAAAATTTAACTGTTTTGTGGATAATTCATCCTTTTGGATTGAAAATTCAACAAGTAGGTAGAAAATTTAGCTATTTGACAGCAAATTCTACTATTTTTTAGAAACTTCGCTTTTCTAAATAAAAATCTTTTTTTCAACGAGAATTTAACTATGTTTTTGGTTAAAAAGGGATTTTTTTTAGAATAAAAATTCAACTGTTGAGCGTTTTGTTGAAAATGAATTGAATTTTTTGTTGAAAATTCATATTTTTGTGGTTAAAAATAAAACTGTTTGGTAGAAAATTCAATTTTTTGTTGAAAATTCTACTGATTTGTGGAAAATTCCTGTTTTTGGTTTCAAAATTCAACAAGTTGGTAGAAAATTTAAGTATTTGGTAGAAAATTCTGCCGTTTTGCAGAAACTTCGCTTTTCCAAATTAAAATTTTGTTTTCAATGAGAATTTAACTATATTATTTTTGGTTAAAAAAGGATCTTTTTATGATAAAAATTCAACTATTCGGTTGAAAATTCCTCTTCCTTGTTACAAAATGAATTTTCTTAGATGACGATTAATCTTTTTAGATTGGGAATTCAACTCTTCTTGAAAATCCAACTGTTTAGTTAAAAGTGAACTTTCTTTTTGAAAATTCATATTTTTGGGATAAAAATTCTACTTTTCGTCAGACAATTGGTCTTTTTGGCATGAAAATTCAACTATTTCGTAGAAAATTCAACTGCTTTGTGGAAAATTTGTCTTTTTGGATTGAAAATTAAAATAAAGATTAAACTATTTGGATGAGAATTCGTCTTTTTTGATAGAAAATTAATATGCTTGGTTGAAAATTTAACTATTTAGTTAAAAATGTATGCCAGATTTCAAAACATTTTAATGATTTAAAACGATTTCAACATTTTTTAGAAGATTTCAAAAGATTTTATAAAGTTTTTAAATATTCCAGTGACATTAAACGAATACAAAAGATTCAAGAAATATTTCAAAAAATTCATAGGGATTTCAAAAGATTTCAAGAATTTTAAAGGTTTCAAAAAGTACATCAGATTTTAAAGATCTAAAAACATTTCAAAGATTAAAGAAAGATTTCACAAATTTTATCAAAATTTCAAAATCTTTTAGAAGATTTAACAAGATTTCAAACAAATACAAAATATTTCAGAAAGATTTTACAAATATTTTAAAGAATTAATAGGGATTTCAAAAGATTGAAAGAATTTTAAAGATTTCAAAAAGGGTTCAGTACATCAGATCTTAAAGATTTAAAAACACTTCAAAAATTAAAGAAATATTTCGCAAATACAGTAGACTTCCGTTTTTAGTTGAAAATTCCATTTTTTATTGGAGAACCTTCGCTTTTCTAAATTTAATTTTTTTCTTCAATGCAAATTTAGCTATATTATTTTTGGTTAAAAAAAAGGAATTTTTTTAGAGTAAAAATTAAACTGTTCGAAAATTCGCATTTTTTGGTAGGAAATTTTTCGATTGAGAATTCATACTTTCAGGTTAAAAATGAAACTGTTTGGTTGAAAATTCAACTTTTTTGTTTAAAAAGAACTTTTTGATAAAAATTTACGTTTTCAGGTTAAATTTGCAACTGTTCGGTTGAAAATTAATCTATTTTTGGTTGAAAATTTAAATATTTTGTTGAAAATTGAACTATTTGATTCAAAATTATCTTTTTGTGTTAAAAATTCATATTTTTGGGTTAAAAATGCAACTGTTCAGTTGAAAATTAACTTTTTTATTGAGAATTTATGTATGGTTGAAAATTAACTTTTTGTTGAAAATTCAGTTTTTTGGTGAAAAATCAACTGTTTTGTAGAAAATTCGTCTTTTTTGGTAGAAAATCTTTTTTTTTTAAATGTAATTATTTGATTGAAAATTAATCTGATTTAGTTGAGGCTTCAAGTATTTTTTCGTCTTTTTAGGTCGAACATTTAATTCCTTGTTTGGAATTTGACTTACTTTCTTAAAAATTCCTTTTTATGCTTGAAGATTTATAATTTTTGTAGCAAATTTATCTCTTTGGTTAAAAATTGAACTAATTTGTTGAAACTTCCCGTTTTTGAAGTAAAAGTTATTTTTTTTCAAACTGTAAATTTAACTATTTGGTCAAAAATGTATGTATTTTGTTAAAAAAAATTTTCGGGAATCAAAAATTAATTTTCTAACTTAAAATTTAACTATTACATTGAAAATTAACTTTTGCTGAAGCTTCATATTTTCCTGTCAAAAATTCAACTGTTTTGTATAGAAAATTTGTCTTTTTGTCGTGAAAATTCAACAGTATTGTAGAAAATTCAACTGCCTTGTAGAAGATTCGTCTTTTTTTTAAATTAATTTTTTTAAGTGAAAATTTAACAATTACATTTTTGGTTAATATTGATTTTTTAATTTTAAAAATTCAACTATTTGGTTGCAAATTTATGTAATTTGTTTAAATTCGGTTTTATGTGTGTAAAATTAGTCTTTTTTGGTAGAAAATTAATCTTCTTGGTTAGAAATTTATATCTTTTGTTAAAAATTCTTCTTTTTTGTCAAAAAAAATCTTCTTAGTTGAAACTTTAACTATTTGGGTAAAAATTTATATTTTTTGTTGAGAATTCGTATTTTTCAGTAGAAAATTAATCTTCTTGGTAGAAAATTTATCTTTTTGATTGAAAATGTAATTATTTGATTAAAAATTCAACTTTTTCGTAAAAAGCTCGTCTTTGTACCTTGAAAATTCCACTATTTGGTTTAAAATTTATGTATTTCGGTATTCGTCCTTGATAGTAGAAAATTAATCTTCTTGATTGAAAATCTATCTTTTTGGTTGAAAATTTGTCTTTCTATTTAATTTAACTAATTTTGATTTCAAATTAAAATCTTCCCTTGCTTAAAATATCAACTATTACATTTTTTTTGTGAATTTTTCACAGAATTTCTGCAATTTGCAATAAACCAAGAGGAATTACGTCAAAAATGGCTAGGATCTGTGCAGGAATGCCAACGACTTCATTCAGCTCTGGAAAAAGCTCACCACGAAACAGCAGATCTCGACAGGAAGTTGAGTCATGCGAGGAGATTACTTGACGAAGAAAAAAGAAAACGAAGAACAGCAGAGGAACAGCGAAATTCCCTTGTAAGTGAACACAAACAATTTAATTCTTTAAATTAACAATAAACCCAAAAAACAAAATAAAAATAAGTGCCTTTTTCTGCCCAGGAACGACAAATGACGTTGGCCCGGGATCTTTTATTTAACGATGGCGGCAGGAACCTGAATGACGAAACTAGGGAAAAGCTACAATTTTTGAATAATACTACTTTGAATTGTCGTTACAGCAATTCAAATTTGAAGGATCATTATCAGGCTGACAAGTATGTTTTCATCCTTATTTTTTGTGAAATTCAAGGCATTTCAATTGGAAACCTTTACAAGTTTTCAATTTTAATATCAGATTTTAAACTCTTGCCTTTATTTTGAAATATTTGAAAGCTTTAAAACTAATTTATATTTTTTTGAATATTTCAAAATATTTCACGAAGTTTTTTAATATTCCAGTGATTTCAAACGAATACAAGCGATTTCAGAAAGATTTAAATATTACAAATTATTCATAAGGATTTCAAAAGATTACAAAAGAATTCAAGAATTTCAAGGTCATGTCAAAAATTTTGAGATTATTTTAAAAGATTTCAAACATTCCATTGATTTGAAACGAATACAAAAGATTTCAGAGAGATTTCTCAAATATTTTGAAGAATTCATATGGATTTCTAAAAATATTAATAATTTCAAAAATTTCAAAAAGGTTATTGTACACCATATTTCAAAGTTTTCAAAACATTTCAAAGACTTTATACGATCACAAAAGATTTCAAAAAATCTGAGAAGATTACAAATGATTTTAAGCGAACATAAAAGACTTCATAAAAAAAAAGGAAAGAAAGATTTCACAAATATTTCAAAGATTTGAAGCATTTCAACGATTTTACAAATTTTTTTTAAAGATTTCAAAAGATTTTGAGAATTTCAAAATTTTGAAAAAGGCGTGTACACCAGATTTCAACTATTTTACAAAGATTTCGAACATTTCATAAAAATTTTTAAACTTTCAAAAAATTTCTAGGATTTTAAAGATTTTAAAAAGGGTAGTATACCAGATTTATAAGATTTTAAAATATATCAGAGATTCAAAATTATTTCAAATTTTTTTAGAAGATTTTAAAATATTTTACAAAGATTTGAAATATTTTAATGATTTCCGAAATTCTAAACAATATCAAAAGGTTTGAACAAATTCGAGAAAATTTTGAAAGATCTCAATGATTTTAAACGAGCACAAAAGATTTCACAAATATTGAAAAAAGATTTCAAAAATATTTTTAAGATTTCATAAAGATTTCAAAAGTTTAAAAAAAAATTCACAAAGATTTCAAGGATATCAAAGATTTCACAAAAATTTCAAAAGATTTTGAACGATTTTTTAAAGATTTCACGGAAATTTCAAAATTTTAAAGACTTTACAAAGATTTAAAAATATTCCCAAAGATTTCACAAATACGACTTATGTTCGCAAAAATTAAGAATCCGTTTATTTATGATTCTGCTTTCTTTAGAGACTGTTGGTCAATAAAAAATAAAATGGATAATTTTTTTGCATGTATAACAAACGGTTATTTCATTATTTGGTGTAAAAAAAGGAGATCTGAAAAAACGTGATGTTTGGACCTGAAAAACCTGGAAATAACCTTGAATTTTGTTGCCAAGAATCGCTAGACACCCTGTAAATTGAATTTTTTCCAATGGAAATTTAGCTATATTTTTTTGTTTGTTAAAAAGGGATCTTTTTTAGAATAACAATTCAACTATATGGTTAAAAAATTTATCTTTTTGGTAGAAAATTAATATTCTTGATTGATGATTCAACTTTTTAGTTGAAAATTCAATTTTTTTGTTGGAAATTCAACTATTTTTTAAAAAGTCATATCTTTTGGTCGAAAATTCGTCCTTTTGGATTTTTGGTAGAAAATTAATATTCTTGGTTAAAAATTCAACTATTCAGTTAAAAATGTATGCATTTTGTTGAAAATTCATCTTTTTAGCTTGAAATTTCACTTTTTTCTTTAAAAATAATACTTTTTTGGTTGAAAATGAATTTTCGACCAGTTTGGTGGAAAAGTTGTCTTTTTGACATGAAAATTCTATAATTTGGTAGAAAATTCAACTATTTTTTCTATAATTCAATTTTGTTGTTAAAAATTCAACTTGTGGAAAATTTGTCCTTTTTATTTGAAAATTCAATAAGCTGGTAAAAAAATTCAGCTATGTGGTAGAAAATTCCACTCTTTTGTTGAAACGTCGCTTTTCTAAATTGAAATTTTCTAAATGAAAATTTAACTATATTATTTTTCATTAAAAAAGGATCTTTTTTTTTAATACAAATTCAATAATTTGGTAGAAATTTCAACTATTTTCTTTAGAAAATTAAATTTTTTTGTTGAAAATTCAACTGTTGTGTAGAAAATTTGTCCTTTTGATTTGAAAATTTAACAAGCTGGTAAAAAAATTCAACTATGTGGTAGAAAATTCCACTCTTTTGTAGAAACTTCGCTTTTCTAATTTGAAATTTTTTCAATGAAAATTTAACTATATTATTTTTTGTTAAAAAAGGATCTTTTTAAAAATACAAATTCAACTATTTGGTTGAAAATTCATCTTTTTCCGTAGAAAATTCATATTCTTGTTTGAAAATTTCGAAAATTAGTCTTTTTACATTGAGCATTTAACTCTTTTGTTAAAAATATAACTTAAAAATGAACTTTTTTGGCGAAGATTCATTTGTTTATTTGAAAATTCAACTGTTTTGTGGAAAATTTGTCCCTTTGGTTTGAAAATTCAACAAGTTGGTAGAAAATTTTGCCGTTTTAAAAATTTGTGTTTTTGTTGAAAATTCATATTTTTTGGATTGAAAATGAATTTTCAACATGAAAATTGAACAATTTGGTCGAAAATTCAACTATTTGGTAGAAAATTCGACTGTTTTGTAGAAACTTCGCTTTTGTACATTGAAAATTTTACAATGGAGATTGAACTATTATTTTTCGTTTAAGAAGGGTCTTTTTTAAAATAAGAATTTAACTATTTAGTTGAAAATTGGTATTTTTCGTTGAAAATTATTATTCTTGGTTGAAAATTCCACTATTTAGTTAAAAATGTATACATTTTGTTAAAAATTCGTCTTTTTTAGCTTGTAAGTTAAATTATTTTGTTGATAATAAACTTTTTAGATCGAGGATTCAACACTTTAGTTGAAATTTTAAATGATTAGTTGAAAATGAACTATTAGGTTGAAAATTAATATTTTTTGGTTAAAAATTTAACTATTTGGTAGAAAATTGGGTCTTTTCTGCATGAAAATCCTATAATTTAGTAGAAAGTTCGACTATTTAGTAGAAAATTCAGTTTTTTTTTTTAAATTGAACTGTCTTGTGGAAATTTTGACCTTTTTGTTTGAAAATTCAACAAGTTTGTAGCTATTTTAGTATTTGTTAAATGATTCTACTTTTTGATAGAAAATATAATTATTTTGTTGAAAATTCAAATATTTTGTTAAAAAATTTGTAAAAAATATTTGTCTTGTAAATTTTTAACGTGTTAGTATTGTACCTTAGTTTCATTTTTTGGTTAGAAAATGTACTTACTACTACTTTTAGTTCCGAATTTATATCTATTGGTTGAGAATTCCACTATTTGGTTAAAAATGTAATCCTTTTGTTGAAAATTCACCTATTTTGTTAAAAAGTCCTCTTTATTGGTCGAAAATTTGCATTTCTTAGTTGAAAATAAAATTTTTTGTTGAATATTCAACTTTTCTGGTTGAAAATTCGACTTTTTTCTAAAATATTCGTCTTTTCTAAAATATTCGTCTTTTTGGCTTGAATATTCAACTATTTTGGATAGAAAATTCGTCCTTTTTGATTAAAAAGTCATATTTTTTGTAGAATACTCATCTTCCTTGGTTAAAAATGAACCTTTATTGTTTAAAATTTAACTTTTTATCGTCGGAAATTCGTCAGTTTGAATTGAAAATCAATCTTTTTGGTAGAAAAGTCACCTTTCTTGGTTATAAACGAAATTTTCGTTTAAAAAATCAACTTTTTGAGTTGAAAATTAAACTGTCTTCTAAAAAATTCATCTTTTTGTCTTGAAAATTTTTAAAATATTTTTATTCTACTCTCTTAGTCTTCTTTTTTTTTGAAAAGTACTACATGCTATATTTTTTAGTGCAAATGTACCTATTTTGATTTAGAATTCTACTATTTGGTAAAATATTCATCTATTTTGCTAAAAAGTACTCTTTTTTGGTTGGAAATTCAACTGTTCTGGATAGAAAATTCATATTTTTGCCTAGAAAATTCAACTATTTTGACTTTGGTTAGAGTTTTATATTTTTTGTTCAAAGATTCTACAATTTGTTTGAAATTTCAACTATTTTGTTAAAGAGTTATCTTTTTGGGTAGAAAGTCCACTGTTTGTTATACATTCGTGTTTTTTCATAAAAAACTTATATTTTTTTGTAGAGGAGTCAAATTTTTTAGTTTAAATGCACTTTTTGGTTTGAAAATTCGACCATTTGGTTAAAAACTGAATTATTTTGTTAGCATTATTATTATTTTTTAAAAATTTAAGTATTTTGATAAAAATTAATTTTTTTGGGTCAAAGATTCAACTATTTTATTAAACATTCGTCTTAAGACAGAAAAATAGTTCTTTTAGATTAAAAATTCATATTTTTCGTTGAATAGTCATCTTTCTTGGTTAAAAATGAACTTTTGCGTTGAAAATTCCATTGTCTTTTTAAAAAATTCATTTTTTTTGTCCTGAAAGTTGTTTAACTATTGATTTTATACTGTTTGTCTTTTTTTTATTGAAAAGTCTACTATTACATTTTTGGTTCAGAATTCATATCTTTTGGTTGAAAATTATACTACTTGGTTGAAGATTTAATTATTTTCTCAAAAATTCAACTATTTTGTTTAAAAATCCTCTTTTTTTATTGAAAATTCAACTGTTATGAATAGAAAATTTGTCCTTTTGGATTGAAAATTAATCTTTTTTGGTAGAAGTTATATTTCGTGGTTGAAAATAAAGTTTTTGTATTAAAGATTTAATTTTTCTGGTTGAAAATTTAATTATCTTCTAAATCTGGGCCTTTTTGTCTTGATAATTGAATTATTTTTTTTTTTAATTGAAGTTTAATCTTTTTTGTTTGAAAATTCGACGATTCGGTTGAAAATTCAACTATTTTGTTGAAAAATCATTTTTTCGTAGAATAGTCATCTTTCTTAGTTAAAATGCACCTTTTTTTAAATTTAACTATTTTGTTAAAAATTTTATTATTTTGGTAACAATTTTATTATTTTGTTACAAATTTTATTATTGCGTTAAAAATTTTGTTATCTTGTTGAAACTTTTATTATTTTGTTAAAAATTTTATTATTTTGTTAAACAATCACCTTTTTGGGTCAATAATTCAACTTTTTTTTGATAAGCATTCGTCTTTTTGTACATCAAATTCGTTCTTTTGGACATGAAAATTCAACTATTTGGTAAAAAATTCCATTTTTTGTTGAAAATTCAACTGTTTTGTCGAAAATTTGTCTTTTTGGCTTAAAAATTCAACTGTTTGGATTTTGGTTAAAGTTTAATCTTTTTTGTTTGAAAAGTCGACGATTTGATTGAAAATTTAATTATTTTGTTGAAAATCTAGATATTTTGTTAAAAAGACATTTTTTGTTGAAGTGTTTTTTTTTTCAATTTAAAATATTTTTTGGTTAAAATATCAACATTTACATTTTTCGTTGAGAATGCATCTTTTTATTATAAATTCAACTTCTTGGATGAAAGTTCAAATACTTTATCAAGAATTCATTTTTATGGTTGAAAATTAAGATTTTGGATGGAAATTCAACTATTTAGTTAAAAATTTATGTATTTTGTGGAAAAGTAATTTTTTTTAGCTTGAAATTTCAATTACTTGGTTACAATTTCAGTTTTTTGTTGAAAAATCTTAATTTTTTGTTGAAAATGAATTTTTTAACCAGTTTGGTGGAAAATTCTTTGTTTAGACATGAAAATTCAACTATTTGGTAAAAAACGCAATTTTTTAAAATTCAACTGCTTTGTGGAAAATTTGTCTTTTTGGCTTAAAAATTAAACTGTTTGGTTTTTGGTTAAAGTTTAATCTTGTTTGTTTGAAAATTCGACGATTTGATTGAAAGTTTAATTATTTTGTTGAAAATTTAGATATTTTGTTAAAAAGACATTTTTTGTTAAAGTGTTTTTTTAAAATTAAAAATCTTTTTTGGTTGAAATATCAACTGTTACATTTTTCGTTGAGAATTCATCTTTTTCTTATTAATTCAACTTCTTGGTTGAAAGTTTAACTATTTTGTTAAGAATCAATTTTCATGATTAAAAATTCACCTCTTTGGTTAAACATTTAAATATTTTGTTGCAAATTAATTTATCGAACTGAAAATTCATGTATTTTGGTTAAAAATTCGTCTCATTTGGTTGAAATAACTATTTTGATTTAAAATTAAAGTATTTTTTGTTGAAACGTCAAATATTGTATTTTTGGTTAAATATTATTATTATTAATATTAAAATATTAAATATTATTGATAACAAAATATATTAATATTCATCCTTTTTGGATTTCAGATTCATCTCTTTGTATGAAAATAGAATAATATCGTTAAAAATTCGTTTATTTTGTTTGAAAATTCGTCGTTATTGGTTGAATTCAACTGATTCTGATTTAAAATAACAATATTTTTGGGTTGAAATATCAATTATTATATTTTTTGTTGAAAATTCATCTTTTTTTGGTTGAAAATCTCAGTACTTGGGTGAAAGTTGACGTATTTTGTTGAAAATTCTTCTTTCTTATTTGAATTAAACCGTTTTAAAATTAAATTTTAATAAAAAATTCTATAATTTTGGATTAAAAATTACTTTTTTTTTGTAGAAGTTACCTTTCTTGGTTGAAAAAGGAATTTTTTGGATGAAAATTGAACTAACTTCTAAATTTATTTTTTGTTTGGAAATTCATCTTTGTAGGTTGAAAATTCAATTATTTTTAGATTTTTTTTTTTTGTTTGAAAGATCGATCGACTATTTAATCATAATATTTTAAAAAGTTTAAAATGTAGTCAATTGGAGGCATTCAATGATAAATTTTAATTATTTTTGTTGCAGGCTGAAAACCATAACGGAGCTGGACTCCACCGGCACCTTACTAAGTGATTTAAGTTGTTTCTCAAAATCTGAAGATGATCTAGATACAAGTGCTATTCTCCAACAAAGTAAAAAGAAACGTGAGTGGAAGGAACACAGACCGAGTGGTGAATATTCAGCTAAAAAGAGACGAAGTGGTGGTCGCAAAACTGCTGATCTTAACAGTTCGGATAGAATCATCGCTACGACTACTGTCACAATGCCGAAAGATGGAAATATCACTGCATCTTCGGTGATTGAAGCCATTCCAGCTGATGAAAATAATGATCCTCAAACTCCTCTCCAAACCTCACGAAAACGAAGAAAGAGTGAAGAGCGCAGGAGATCCAAAACGGCGCGTACTTCGACAAATGACGTTCCTCTGGATATTTTGGTATTTTTATTCGTATTTTGTTGAATACTGTCCACCTTCTTTGAAATTTGACTAGTTTTAACGGCGGATATTGAAATTTTTGACCGCCTTTTAGATCCTTTCAGGCCTCGGACTCGCCACACTATTGACACTATTTGTCACTTTTATTAAGCGATTACATTCTTTTGCTTCTGTTACTAAAAAATTACAATAAAGTCACTATTTTTACATGAAAAAGACGAATGTTTAACCAGGAAAGATTTTTCAAGCCAAAGACGTAAGCTTGAAATTTTGCTTTAAATGCAAATTTATTTATATTACTTTTGGTTTAAAGTTAACTTTTTTAGAGTAAAAATTTAACTATTCAGTTCAAAATTCGTCTTTTTGGTAGAAAATTAGTATTCTTGGTTGGAAATTCAACTATTTAGTTAAAAATTTATAGATTTTGTTTAAAATTCGTCTTTTTAGCTTGAAATTTGAATTATTTGGTTGAAATTTCACTTTTTTGTTAAAAATAATATTTTTTGGTTGAAAATTCATCTTTTTGACATGAAAATTTAATAATTCGGTAGAAAATTCAACTATGTGGTAGCAAATTCCACTCTTTTGTAGAAACTTTGCTTATCTAAATTGAAATTTTGTCCATTTAAATTTAACTATATTATTTTTTATTAAAAAAAGATCTTTTTTAGAATAAAAATTCAACTATTTGGATGAAAATTTGTCTTTCCGTAGAAGGTTTATATTCTTGGTTGGAAATTCAACTATTTAGTTAAAAATTTATGCATTTTGTTGAAAATGTGTGTTTTTTTTTAGCGTGAAATTTAAATTATTAGGTTGAAATTGGACTTTTTTGTTGAAAATAATATTTTTTGGTTAAAAGTGAATTTTCGACCAATTTGGTAGAAAATTCGTCTTTTTGACATAAAAATTAAATAATTTGGTAGAAAATTTGACTGTTTTGTAGAAACTTCGCTTTTGTGAATTGAAATTATTTTCATGCAAATTTAACTATATTTTTGGTTAAAAAAGGAACTTTTCTGAATAAAAATTCAACTATTTGGTTGAAAATTTATCTTTTTGACATGGAAATTCAATAATTTGGTATAAAATTTAATTCTTTGGTAGAAAATTCAACTTTTTTGGGGAAAATTTGTCCTTTTGGTTTGCAAATTCAACAAGTTAATAGAAAATTTAACTATGTAGTAGACATTCCACTCTTGTAGAAATTACGCTTTTCTAAATTGAAATTTTTTCCATGCAAATTTAACTATATTATTTTTTGTTAAAAAAGGACCTTTTCTGAATAAAAATTTAACTATTCGTTTGAAAATTCGTCTTTTTAACATAGAAATTCAACAATTTAGTAGAAAATTCAGCTATTTAGTAGAAAATCCAATTTTTTTTGTAGAAAATTATACTTTTTGTAAGAAAATTCGTCTTTTTGGCATGAAAATTCAACTTTTTTGTTGAAAATTCAACTATTTTGTGGAAAATTTGTCCTTTTGGATTGAAAATTAGAGTAAGTGTTAAACTATTTAGGTGAGAATTCGTCTTTTTTGGTAGAAAATTAATATTCTTGCTTGAAAATTTAACTTTTTAGTTACAAATGTATGCATTTCGCTGGAAATTCATTTTTTAGCTTGAAATTTCAATTGTTTGGTTCAAATTTTATTTGTTTGTTTGAAAAAAAATATTTTTTTGTTGAAAATTCGTCTTTTTGGTTTTAAAATTCAACAAGTTTGTAGAAAATTTAATTATGTGGTAGAAAATTCTAATCTTTTGTAGAAATTACGCTTTTCTAAATTGGAATTTTTTCCATGCAAATTTAATTATATTATTTTTCGTCAAAAAGCATCTTTTTTAGGATAAAAATTCAACTTTTTGGTTGAAAATTCGTCCTTTTTGTAGAAAATTAATATCCTGGGTGGGAAATTCAATTATGTAGCTAAAAATGTATGCATTTTGCTGATAATTTGTCCTTTTAGCTTGAAAGTTCAGTTACGTGGTTGAAAATGCACTTTTTTGGTGAAAATGCATATTTTTTGGTTGAAAATTGGTCTTTTTAAATGAAAATTCAACAATTTGGTAGAAATTTCAACATAGAAAATTCAACAAATTAATAGAAAATTTAGTTTGTTGGCAGACAATTTTCATATTTGGTAGAAAATTTCACTGTTTTGTAGA
The DNA here is from genome assembly GCA_032357855.1 of Amphibolips quercusostensackenii. Lineage (NCBI taxonomy): Eukaryota > Metazoa > Arthropoda > Insecta > Hymenoptera > Cynipidae > Amphibolips > Amphibolips quercusostensackenii. Next base: position 8,330,003 of record JAUELO010000273.1, on the reverse strand, counting down.
TATTTTGCTTTTCTAAATTGAAACCTTATCCTGCAGTGAAAATTAAACTATATTACTTTTGGTTAAAAAAGGAACTTTTTTAGAGTAAATATTAAACTATTTGGTTAAATATTCGTCTTTTTTTGGTGGAAAATTATTATTCGTGGTTGGAAATTCGATTTAGTTAAAATTTTCTGTATTTGGTTGAAAATTCACTTTTTTGTTTGTTTTCTAAATTGAAATTTTTTTCAATGAGAATTTAACCATATTATTTTTGGTTAAAAAAGGATTTTTTTATGACAAAAATTCAATTATTCGGTTAAAAATTCGTCTTCTTTGGTACAAAATTAATATTCTTAGCTGAAGATTAATCTTTTTAGATTGAGGATTCAACTCTTTTGTTGAAAATGAACTTTTTTTGTAGAAAATTCATATTTTTGGGTAAAAAATTCTACTTTTTGTAAGAAAATTCGTCTTTTTGGCATGAAAATTCAACTCTTTTGTTAAAAATTCCACTATTATGTGGAAAATTTGTCCTTTTGGATTGAAAATTAGAGTAAGTGTTAAACTATTTGGGTGAGAATTCGTCTTTTATTGGTAGAAAATTAATATTCTTGGTTGAAAATTCAACTTTTTAGTTACAAATGTATGCCTTTCGCTGGAAATTCATTTTTTAGCTTGAAATTTCAATTGCTCGGTTCAAATTTCATTTTTTTGGTTGGAAAAAAAATATTTTTCGGTTGAAAATTCGTCTTTGGTTTTAAAATTCAACAAGTTTGTAGAAAATTTAAGTATTTGATAGAAGATTATACTGTTTTGTAGAAACTTCGCTTTTCTAAATTGAAAAAAAAAATTTCATTGAAACTCTTACTATATTATTTTTGGTAGAAAATTAATATTCTTAGTTGAAAATTCAACTATTTAGTTAAAAGTTTATGCATTTCGTTAAAAATTCGTCTCTTAGCTGGAAATTTCAATTATTCGGTTGAAAATACACTTTTTTGTTGAAAATTCGTATTTTTTGTTTGAAATTTCAAGTGTTTGCTAGAAAAATCTTTCGTTTGAAAATTCAACTATTTTTTAAAAAATTTCAATTTTTTTGTTGAAAATTCAACTGTTTTATGGAAAATTCATCTTTTTGGTTTGAAAATTCAACAACTTGGTAGAAAATTTAATTATTTGGTAGAAAGTTCTACTGTTTTGTAGAAACTTCGCTTTTCTAAATTGAAATTTTTCTTAATGAAAATTGAACTATATTATTTTGGTTAAAAAAGGAACTTTTTTTAGAGGAAATTTTAAACTGTTTGGTTGAATATTCGTCTTTTTTTGGTGAAAAAATAATATTCTTGGTTGAAAATTCAACTATTTAGCTAAAAATTTGTGCATTTTGTTAAAAATTCATCTTTTCAGCTCGAAATTTTAATTGGTTGAAAATTCTTATTTTTTAATTGAAAATTCGACTGTTTGGTAGAAAATTCGTATTTTTACATGGAAATTCAACAATTTGGTAGAAAATACCATTTTTTAGTTGAAAATACAATTTTTTCTGTTGAAAATTCAACTATTTTTTGAAAAATTTGTCTTTTTGGTTTAAAAATTCAACAAGTTGGTCGAAAATTAAAGTATTTTGTAGAAAATTCGCATTTCTAAATTGAAACTTTTTTCAATGGGAATTTAACTATATTTCTATTCAAAAAAGGATTTTTTTAGAATAAAAATTGAACTGTTCGGTTGAAAATTCGTCTTACTTAGCACAAAATTAGTATTCTTTGTTGAAAATCACAAACATTAATTTTTTTAAATTGAGAATTCTACTCTTTGTTGAAAATTCAACTCTTTGGTGGAAAATGAACTTTTTTGGTGAAAATTCGTATTTTTGGGGTTAAAAATTAAACTGTTTGTCAGAAAATTCGTCTTTTTGGTTTGAAATATTAACAGTTTAGTAGAAAATTTAATTTTTTGTTGAAAATTCAACTGATTTGTGGAAAATTCGTTTTTTTGGTTTAAAAATTCAACAAGTTGCTAGAAAATTAAAGTATTTGTTAAAAAATTCTACAGTTTTGTAGAAACTTCGCTTTTCTAAATTGAAATTTTTTCCAATGAGAATTAAACTATATTATTTTTGGGTAAAAAAGGATCTTTTAGTATGAAAATTCAACTTTTTTGTAGAAAATTCAATTCAATTTGTCCTTTTGGATTGAAAATTAAAGTAAAAGTTAAACTATTTCGATGAGAATTTGTCTTTTTTGGTAGAAAATTTATCTGTTTTGTGAAAAATTCATCTTTTTGGTTTCAAAATTCAACAAGTTTGTAGAAAATTTAAGTATTCGGTAGAAGATTATACTGTTTTGTAGAAACTTCGCTTTTCTAAATTGAAAAAAAAATTTCAATGAAAATCTTACTAAATTATTTTTGGTAGGAAATCAATATTCTTAGTTGAAAATTCAACTATTTAGTTAAAAATTTATGCATTTTGTTCAAAATTCGTCAAAAAGACGAATTTTAAACCAAGAAATGTTTTTCATTCGATAAAAAAAAATGTAAAAAAAATGTTGAATTTTGAAGCCAAAGACATGAGCTTTTAATAATACAGTTTAATGCTCAAACAAATAGTTAAATTTGCATCTAAAAAGATTAATTTTTCATCAGAAAAGTCGAATTTTCAACAAAATTTCTTTAACTAAATAGTTGAATTTTTAAAACCCGGAAAGATGAATTTTCAACTAAAAAAGATGACTTTAACAAAATATCCCAATTAAACAAAAGAATGTAATTTTCAACCAAATATTGGAATTTTTAACCAAGAGAGATGAATTCTGAACCAAAAAAGTAATGGTAGACTTTCTTTTAAAGAAGAAAACTAAGATTAAAATAACGTTATTTTCTAAATTTTCAGGTTCAAAAGTATGATTTTTAATAAAAAATAACGAATTTTCTATTTAAAAAAAGACGAATATTCAACAAAAAACTTGATTTTTAACCAAAAAAAAATGATTTTTTTTATCAAAGGAGACGAATTTGTAGCAAATTAGATAAATTTTCAACTACTTACTTTAAACAATGAATATGTTGTTCGGATTTTATTTAATTAAGTTTTAGTTTATACTTTTTTCGTTTCTAACTTTTTTTAAATAAATAGTTGAATTTATAAAGCAAAAAAGATAAATTTCTATGCAAAAACGGAGTAAATAAATTTTCATTGAGGAGAATTAATTTTCAATTTTAAAAAACGAGTTTTCTACATAACAGTTTAATTTGGTACCAACTAGTTAAATTTTCAGTTAAAGGATTACTTTTTATTTCAAAAAAAAGAAAATTTCAACTAAAATTATGAATCTTCAGTAAAAAAAAATGAATTGTCAATGAAGTAGTTCAACTTTTAACTAAGGAGTTGAATTTTTAACGAAAAATGTAATATTTTATATCTCAGCAAAACAATATTTTAATAAAAAATAAAATGAAAAGGTTCGATTTACCCAACAAAAATTTTTCAAGATTAAGTTTCGAATGTTTTAGAAAACCGTTGATTTATAACTCGAAAAGATGAATTTTCAACCAAATATCAGTATTTTTTACCAAAAAAGAAGGCTAAGATTAAGATAACACTATTTTTAAATTTTCAAGACCCAAAATATGATTTTTTAATTTAAAAAATGAATTTTATATAATAAAAGACGAATGTTTAATAAAACAGTTGAATTTTCGACACAAAAAGATGCCTTTTTAACAAAATAGTTGAATTTTCAATAAAATTAAACAATTTATAAGAAAATAGTAAAAAATGTTAACCAAATAGTTTATTCTCAACCTGCAAATATGAATTTAAAAAAAAAAAAGACGAATATTTTAAAAGGCTTGATTTTTAAAAATACTCTTTCTAATTTAAAAAATTTGATTTTTTACCAAATAAGACGAAGTTTCAACAAAAATATATAAATTTTCAACCAAATCGTTCGATTTTCTACAAAATTGTTGAATTTTCGAGCCGAAATTAAATTTCCTACAAAACAGGGGAATTTTTAAACCAAAAATGTGAATTGTCAACAAAACAGTTAATTTTCAATCGAAACAGTTTAATTTTTAACCCAAGAGTTGCATTTTCAATCAACAAAAGGTGGAATTTTCACAGAAGGAGATCAATTTTTTAAACCAAGAAGATGAATATTGAACGAGAAATAGTCGAATTTTCAATAAGAAAGAACATTTGTTACCAAAAAGACAAATTTTCAAGAAAACAGTTCAATTTTCAACCAACATGTATGACTTTTCAACAAAATTGTTAAATTAAAAAAACAATTTAATTTTGAACCGAATTATAAAATTTTAATCGAAAAAGATTAATTTTTAGCCAGAAATTTAGTAATAGATTTTTTGACTAAAAGGAATGAACTTTTAATCAGAAATATTTGGAA
>JAUELO010000273.1:8310764-8324794 GCA_032357855.1 Amphibolips quercusostensackenii | reverse complement strand
GCCATTACATATAAAACAATTTTTTTGCAAATTCATTATTATATTACCTTTCCGTAAATGGTACATAACATAGATATAACATAACACTGTTATAACATGGTTACATGCGTGTTACAAAACTTATGTCATAGAGTTACAGAGCAATGTGTGACATTTTGCCTCACAGGTGGGTCACCTGTGACTTACCAGCTAGGTAACATGTTAAAATCTGTTATAGAACAGTTACATAACTATTACGTAATTGTGTTTGCTGAGAACATTATGAAAGAAATAAGAATAATACGAACAAAAAGGAAACAGGCATCTTTCAAAACAGTCCATCACGGAAATGTAAATATTAATTCAGAAAACTTCAAAAAAAGGAAAAAACAAGCTAGCAAAAACTCACAGCAAAAAGATCACAGAAAAATCGTTTATTCGGGCAGGTTATCACTGCAAGGAGTAGTGATCCTAACTTTGTCATGTAGAGCTACTGCGCTTGCCTTGCGCAGAGGCCCTCTTTGTTCGCTGTTGGCGCACAATTCAAACCGCGTATGATTCAAAATTATTGAAATTAAAATAAATAATTATTATGAATTGCACTTCAATATCAGGAATTACTTAGCTTGTAATGCAAGGTAAGGAATTAAATAATAATGGGCATATTTGGTCAATAATAGCTTGTTTTAATTAAATTCCAAAGTTGAACTTTATTTCATTACCAATTTTTTTTTTAGAAGAATCATTTCTATATAGTGATTTCAAAATAGTTAATTATAATATTTATTTATTTCAATTTCAATTATTGATCAATATGCCCGATTTGAATTAAGCGCCATTAGCGGTTAATGAGAGCTGCTGCACCACGCAAGCGCAGTAGCTCTACATGCCAAAGTTGGGAACATTGTGCGCTAGTTCGCGAACTCGCGAAACCAGGTAGCATTCTTGAGTTGCATTTTGATTTGTGCTTAAAAACCATTTTACCAGTGTTTTTTCTAGTTTAAAATAATTGAGCGGTTAGGTGCAAGAACCTACTTGCATTTTTCGTAAGGTCGTAATTTCAGTCTAGTCTAGTCACGTGACTAAAATGCTCGCGAGATAAAACGGTGCGATACGCAATGACAGCCGATTGAAAATTTTAAATTTTTAAATCGTAAACAAGAACAGGAAGAGGTCACAATTTCACTTCCAAAACGGTCATAAAACCAGAAGCATGTATGCCTTGTGGCAAAAGGTAATTTTTATTTTTAAACTTTTTCCAAATTTTTTTTGAATTTTAGAATTTTCCAAAAGAATTTTAGTTTTGACATGGAAGAGAATATTTTTGGGAAAAATCGTAATTCTGACTTGGAAAAGGAAATTTTTGTGAAAAATTGTAATTCTTACTTGGAAAAGGAAATTTTTGGAAAGAATCATAATTCTGATTTGGAACAGAGCATTTATTAAAAGATTGATAATTTTGAGTTGGTACCGGAAATTTTTGAAAACAAAATTATAATTCATATCTGAAACAGGAATTACTAAAAGAATCATAATTCTTATTTGGAAGAGGAAAATTTCGAGAAGAATCATACTTCAGATTTAAAACAGTGAAATTTCCAAAAGAATTATAATTCTGACTTGGAAGAGGACATTTTTGTGAAAAATCATAATTCTGACTTAGAAAAGGAAATTTTGTAAAAGAATCATAATTCTGGTTTGGAACAGAGAATTTTTTTAAAGAGTCATCATTTTGAGTTAGTACAGTGAATTTTTGAAAAAAAAATTATAATCCAGATCTGGAACAAGGAATTTTCTAAAAGAATTATAATTCTTACTTGGAAGAGGAAATTGTCGAGAAGAATCATAATTCTGATTTAAAACCAGAAATTTTTTTTAAAAATTATAATTTTGAGTTGGTTGAATAAATTTTCGACAAAAATTATAATCCAGGCCTTGGGTAAAAAAATTTTTCAAAAGAATTATAATTTTGACTTGAAAAAGGACATTTTCGAGAAGAATCATAATTCTGATTTGTAAAAGAAAATTTTTTAAAAGAATCATAATTCTGATTTGGAAGAGAAAATTTTCGAGAAGAATCATAATTATGACTTGAAACGGGACATTTTTGAAAAAACAAAAATAATTTTGACTTGTTTGAATGGATTTTCGAGAAAAATTATAATCCAGGCCTAGGTCAAAGAAATTTCCGAAAGAATTATAATTCTGACTTGGAAGAGGACATTTTCGAGAAGAATAATAATTCTGACTTGGAGAAGAAAAATTTCGAGAAGAATCATAATCCTGACTTGGAACGGAGAATTTTTGAAAATAATAATTTTGAGTTGTTACTCACTGTATCAATTCAAAATTATTATTTGCAACAATTTTTGAGAAGAATCATAATACTCAATTAAAAAAGAACATTTTTAAAAACAATCATCATTCTGATTTGAAGCACGGCATTTTTAAAAATAATAATAATTTTGAGTTGGTATAGTGGATTTTTGAAAAAAAAATTATAATCCAGATCTGGAACAATAAATTTTCCAGAATTATTATAATTCTAACTTGGGAGAAAAAATTTTTGTGAAAAATCATAATTCTGATTTGAAGAGGAAATTTTTGAAAAGAATCATAATTCTGATTTGGAACAGGGCATTTTTTAAAAGAATGATAATTTTGAGTTGGTTGAATGAATTTTCGAGAAAAATTATAATCCCGGCCTGGTCAAAGAATTTTTCAAAATAATTATAACTCTGACCTAGAAGAGGTCATTTTCGAGAAGGATCATAATCCTGGCCTGGAAAGGGGAATTTTTGAAAATAATAATTTTTAGTTGGTACAGTGAGTTGTTTAAAAAAAAAATTATAATTCAGATCTGGACAAAGAGTCTTCCTGAAAAATCATAATTATGATTTGGAAGAGAAAATGTTTTAAATGAATCCTAATTCTGATTTAGAACAGGGCATTTTTGAAAAAAATATTAATTCTGATTTGGAAGAGGAATTTTTCGGAAAGAATCCTAATTCTGTCACGGAAAAGGAAATTTTCGAGAAGAGTTAAAACTCTGATCTGGAAGAGGTAATTTTCGAGAAGAATTATAAATCTGACTTGAAACGGGGAATTTTTGAAAAGAATGATAATTTTGAATCGGTTCCATGAATTTTCGAGAAAAATTATAATCCAGATCTGGAACAAGGAATTTTCCAAAAGAATTATTTCCGAGAAGAATCATAATTTTGACTTGGAAAAGGAAATTTTTTAAAACAATTATAATTCTGATTTGAAACAGGGCGATTTTAAATGTAATAATTTTGAGTTAGTACAGTGAATTTTTGAAAAAAAAAATTATAATCCAGATCTGGAACAAGGAATTTTCCAGTAGAATTATAATTCTGACTTGGAGAAGGAAATTTTCGAAAATAATCATAATTTTGATTTGGAGAAGGAAATTTGCAAGAAGAATTATAATTCTAATTTAAAACAGGATATTTTCGAAAATAATAATAATAATAATTTAGAGTTAGCACAGTGAATTGTCGAACAAAATTATAATCCAGGTCTTGGTCAAGGAATGTTCCAAAAGAATTATGATTCTGATTTGGAACTGGGATATTTTGAAAAAAAAATAATTTTGAGGTGGTTAAGGGAAATTTCCAAAAGAATTACAATTTTGAGTTGTAATATGGAAATTTTAAAAGAAGTATAATTATCATAGCGGAAAAATCAAGAATTGACCGCTAGAAATCCAGGTAATGATAACAAATTCAAAATCATCCGTCTGATAGACACTCTGATTCGACTTTTTTATGAAAAGTGCATCGTTTCTTCATAGATCATAATTTTGAATCGCTCAAATCTTAAATTATCCAAATCATTTTATATCATCTGTATATTAGTTGATCTAAACCAAATTTTTCCAGGATCCGTTTTGGAAAAGTTGCTCTAAAATGCAGAGATTGTCGTGCCACGACACACACGGAATGCAAAGATTTGGTTCCACTTCCTTGCGTTCCAGCAGGAAATACGCCCACACTTCGGGGTGCATCAGTACGTAATAATATTTTTAATAATTATTTCAACCCGCTGATTTATTACAGGGATCACAGTCTTTACCCGTGTCTCCAGCGTTTCCCCCCTTTTTTTTTAAATTTCCCTTCCTTGTAAAATTTTCTCTTTTGTTATATTTCCTTTTTTTTTCCTATTCTAAAAAAACTTCGCGTTTTCTCTTTAAATATACTCTATATAAATATAACTAAGTAAATAACTAAATATCTGATCTTTATATATAAATTTAAAAAGACTAACTTGAATAACTTAAAGCCTAATGTTCAAAATTTATCTTCTTGCATTTTAATTCTTTATAGGAGTGGTGAGCCGTATTAAATTTTATTTGTAAATCTTACCAATAAAAAAATTACAAATGTTTTTTTGAACGATTTCAAAGTAAACTATTTAGTATTTAAACAAAACTTTAAAGAAGGCCCTTCAGAAAACTTTCTGCAAAAAAAAAATTAATTTTTCATTCAAAAAGATGAATTATCAACAAAATAGTTGAATTTTCCACGAAATATGTCAATTTTCAACCAAAAAAGATGAATTTGTAATCTAAAAGGACGAATTTTCTATCCAAAAAGTTGAATTTTCTACCAAAAAAAAATTCTTTGATCAAAATATTTGAATTTTCAAAAAATAATTAATTTTTCAATAAAACCGCTGAAAAGATCATTTTAATATAAGGAAACGAATTTTCTATCTAAAAAGGCGAAAGTTTAAGAAAACTGTAAAATTTATAACAAAATAATTAAATTTTTTACCAAAGCGTTTAATTTTAAACCAAAAAAGATTAATTTTTAATCCAAAAAGTCAAATTTTTTGTCAAAAGTTGAATTTTTGACTAAAAAATTACTTTTTATCAAAATACTTGAATTTTCAAAAGATGATTAAATTTTCGGCAAAATAGCTGATTTTTTTACCAAATAATTGAATTTTTAACCAAAGAGATGAATCTCAATCCAAAAAAATAAATTTTTAACAAAATAGACCTTCACCCATGCTTACTTCAATTTTTAGACAAAAAACTAAATTTTTAACAACAAAAAATGAATTTTCAATTAAAAATGGAATAGTAAAATTTTTAGTTGAAACCATTACTTGTCAACCGAAGAAAAACAAATTTTCGTGAAAATAGTTGAATTTTTAACCAAAAAGGTGAATTCTCAACTACAAATGTACTAGTTGATATTTCCACACAAAAAGTAATTAATTTTTAAATAAAAGAGTTGAATTCAACCAAAAACAACGAATATTCAACAAAAAAATTCATTTTTAACCATGAAAGATGACTTTTTTGCCAAAAAGATTTTCTAATCGAAAAAGAGAAATTTTCTATCGGAAAAGAATAATGTTTAACAAAACAGTTAAATTTTTAACAAGAATATTAAATTTTCAAGCAAAAAGTAAAATTTTTAAACAATAAAGGATGATTTTTTATTAGATATTGAATTTTTAACCAAGAAATATGACATTTCTTCTAAAAAAGATGATTTTAATCCAAAAGAACGAATTTCCTATCTAAAAAGAGTAATGTTAAAAAAATTTTAATCAAAACGAATTAGATATTTTTTTGAATTATAAAATATTTTAGGCTTTGAATCTTGTACTTTTTTAACATTAATGATGGTATTTTGAAAAAAAGAAAATATACTTGATTATGAGCACGATTTTGAACATATAAAAATTGTTTATTTAACAAATTTTTCTTATCGAGAGTTTCAATGTCTCTGTAAATGAATTTCGAACATAAGTATTATATTTATTTTTCAAATAAATTCTCTAATGGACAGAAATGATTAAAAAGTCATAAAAAATGATCTAAAAATATATAATTTCTTATAAAAAGATTCTGTCTTTTCTACGTTTAAAAATTAACGTTCAATCTATCGGTCAAACTTTTTATTTCGACGTAAATGAATTTTCTTCAATCAAAGTATATCCAATTTTTACAAATAAATTTTTTAATGGTCCGAAATCATTAAAAAAATATTCAGCATTATTTAAAAATATAAAATTTCTTATAAAAAGACTTTCTTCTTTTCTACATGTCAAAATTAACGTTTAATCTTTCCCTGTTTCCTGAAAAACTTTTCCTATTTTCCAGTTTTTGCGGTCCTTTTGCGCTGTGACTGATGTTAATAATTTAATAATTAATTAATGAAAATTATAGGGCACAATTGCAGATTATACTCCTATGGTTCCACCAATGGTTCCCTCATTAGTTGTGCATTGTATAAATGAGGTAGAATTACGTGGAATGAGCGAGCAAGGTTTATACAGGGTTAACGGTGGAGCGAATGATGTGAAATTGCTGAAAGAAAAATTCCTGAAAGGAAAAGGTGCCCCGTCTCTTTCCGAAGTCGATATAGCCACGATTTGCTCGACTCTTAAAGATTTTCTCAGGTGTGTTATCTGCTTTTTTTTCTAGTTACATAATTAAAGCTGTTTATGAGTGATTTTGAACCAATATATCAAGATTATTACACTCCCCAAAATAGGAAAAGAAACAATTTAAAAATGTTTGCATTTTTAAAATTTCTAATGTTTAAAACATTCTTTATACACAGCTTTAAAATAAACAGATTTCTTTCATCAAATTCAGGTAAAAATTATGAGGCCTTAATCAAAAGAAATCTTTAAATATTCATAGGCAAAACCTACAAAGTGGAACAAAATTAAAAGTATAGTGTCTATTAAAAATTTTTTAATTTATGATCGGAAAGAAATCCAGTTTCACATAAAAAATGTGTCATGCAAAATATGCATGAAAAAGATTCACAATTGAGCGGTTGGGTGCAAGAATAGCCTGCTTGCATTTTTCGTACCAATTAAAAATTAATTTTACTGAAATCGCAAAAACTGATTCTTATTTGCCGAATATCAGGAGATTTCTTCGGGAGTTTTTAGTGCAAATATAATGAAAAAAAACTGTTTTCCTTTTTTTTTGACAAATAAATGATCAAAAACATTGCGTCTCTGATTTTACTTTGGCAACTTCAACAGCTTCTACCAAACAGTAGAAATTTTCACCAAAAGAAATAAATTCTGCGCCAAAAATATAATAATACTTTTCAATTAAAAATAATTAATAATCAGCCATAAAAGACTAATTTTAAATAATAAAATATAACTCTTCTACCGAAAGATGAATTATTAATGTAAAACGACGGATGTATGCAAACATATTTTTCATAATATGGCATCTTCCTTAGAATACCTTCGGTTATAGGCAACGAGGGTATAAGCCAACTTATTTTTAATAAGTATCTGGGTGATTTGAAATTTAAAAATGTGTAAGTCCTATATGGCAACCTTATTTTAAAGAAATAAGTACCAGGATGACATTTTCCAAAATAATTCCCAAACTTATTTCTGATAAGTGTCAGGGTGATTTATCAATATGAAAAATTATATGTGCATCCTATTAGCAAAATTAATTTTTAAGTAACATGGATAACATTTTAAATATATTGTAACGTAAATAATGTGTAATTATAAAATTTTGTTGTATAACCTGAAAGTATGTAAAAATTACGAAAAAAATTACGAAAAATTAAGGAAAAGAATCATAGTGCCTACATCTGAATTTGTCAGTGATTTTGAACCAGTCTATCAAGATTATTACATTTTCCAAAATAGGAAAAGAAACAATACAAAAAATTTTGCATTTCTAAGCCTAAGTAGTGTTTTGGTCAAAATCAGGGTGGCCACTACGGTGGTCCAAAAAGGCATTGGGAATTTTTTTTCGAATTTCCAGGCATATCGCCCGGAAATTTGTTCAAATCCACACAAAAATAAATACTTTTTTTTCAAAAAAATTGATATTTAAAGGTGGCGCAAGCCCGATGAAGCTTAACACGTATTTCCCATAAGAGGGCGTACGTAAATTACGTAACGGATTATAGGCCCTCTCTGAGACCCCCTCCTCCATCCTGTAACAAAATATTTCTACCCCATCCCCCTCTTACTGTAAGTAATTTTTAGTTTCCAAAAATGTTTTACTAGTTATTGCTAGAAGAATTAGGCAGGGTGTCCGAGAACTTCATTTTCAATATTCCCTCATTTTTCCTTGACTAATTTTTCATTTTCCTTGATGAATTATATTCAAATACCAGCATTTTAATCTCAAAATATTTTTAACATAGAATCTTTTATAAATGGAATAAAATAGTATTTCAGATACAAATTAAAAAATTTTTAATTAATTCATTTATTTTAAACAAAAAATGTCTTTTCTACTATAAAAGATGGCTTTTCAAAAAAATCCTTGAATTCTCAACAAAATAATTAAATTTTCAACATAATAGTTGAATTTTCAACCTAAAATGATAAATTTGCAACTAAAAGTGTCGTAGTTTATACTTCAATCAAAAAAGATAAAATTTATATAAAAAAAAAAAGAATTTTAAAAACAAAGAAGAATTTTTAACAAATAAAGATTTTTCACCTAAGAAAGAACATTTTATCTGAATTGTTGAATTTCCAAGCCAAAAGACAAATTTTCTCTACGAAAATTGAGTTTTCAAACAAAAAATATGACTTCAGCAGAAAAGTATTTTTCCACGAAACTGATGCATTTTTATCCAACAAAAATGAAGTTTCAAACCAAAAATATTTTTTTTTTACCCAAAAAGGAGAATTTTCGACTAAAAAAAAAAATTAAAAATAAATTAAAAAGTTACATTTTCAATTTAAAAACTAATTTTAAACAAAAAAATACTTTTCTACCAAACACTTAAATTTTAAACCAAAGACATAAGCCTTCAATCAAAAAAATTAATTTTTAACAATGTAGTTCGACTTTTACCCAGGTAGTTGAATTTTCAATTTAAAAAGATTAATTTTTTAACAAAATAGTTAAACTATCAACCAAAAAAGAATAATTTTTAACTAAAAAGTTCCATTTTCATAAGAAAAAGAAATTCCTACTAAAGCAGATGAATTTTTAAATCAAAAAGATGAATTTGAAAAAAATTGAATTTTTAACCAAGAAATAAGTTTCTGCGAAAAAAATTCAATTTTCAATACAAAAAGACGAATTTTTACCCAAAAATGATGACTTTTCAACAAAATTGTTGAATTCTCCACCCAATAGTTACATTTTTCTCTAAAAAAATAAAATTTCTTTTAAAACAGATGAATTTTGATTAAAAAAAAAAACAATAAAATAGTTGAATTTTTTCCAAAAAAAGATTCCTGTTAACTTTTTGGGATCAAAATATGAATTTTTTAACAAAAAATAAGTTTCTACGAACAAAATTAAATTTTTAATCCAAAAAGATGAATTTTTATTAAAAAACGACAAATTTTTTGTTCAAGTTGAACTTTCATACAGAAAGGATTTTAGTTAATTTTTCAACATCAAAATATAAATTTTAAACAAAAAGTACATTTTCTACAAAATAGTTAAATTTCCAGCAAAACAGTAGAATTTACAACTAAAAGTATGACTTCTAACAAAATAGTTTAATTTTCAACCAAACAGCTGCATTTTTATCCAAGAAGGATGAAATTTCTCTTGAAACAGATGAATTTTTAATTTAACAAAGGAAATTTTCAAAAAAATAGTTGAATTTTCATCCAGAAAAGATTTCAGTTGTTTTCTCAACACCAAAATATTAAATTGAATTTAAATTTATATAAAATTAAAAATTTTATTTAATAATAAATTCAAATTTTTTACGAAATAGTTAAATTTTCAACAAAACAACAGAATTTTCAACTAATTGTATGACTTTTTAACAAAATTATTTAACATTTAACCAAGCCTTTGCATTTTTATCCAAGAAAGATGTAATTTTTGCTAAAGCAGGTGAATTTTGAAATCAGAAAGACAAATTTTCAAAAAAGAGTTGAATTTTTGACCGAACAGTTGCATTTTTATTCAAAAAAGATGAAAATTTTTCCCAAACAGATGAATTTTAAAAACATTTTAAAAAATGAGTTCAATTTTTATCCAAAGAAGATTCCAGTTCACTTTCCAACACCAAAATAAGAATTGTAAACAATAAGTTAATTTTCTGTTAAATAGTCGGATTTTTAACCAAAAAGAATGACTTTTTAACAAGATTGTTAAATTTTCAATCAAGCAGTTGCATTTTGTACAAGAAAAAGGAAAATTCTACTAAAATAGGTGAATTCTTAAATCAAAAAGACAAATTTTCAAAAAAAAAAGAGTTGAATTTTCATCCAAAAGCATTTAATTTGATTTTTCAACAGAAAAATACGAATTTCAAAGAAAGGTAATTTTCTAGTAAATAGTAGAATTTTCAACGAAACAGTTGCATTTTTATCCAAGAAACATGCAATATTTCTACTAAAAAAGATGATTTTTTAAATTAAAAAGACAAATTTTCAGAAAAAATATTTTTCATCCAAAAAATATTTCATTTGACTTATCATAAACAAAACAGGAATTTAACAAAAAAGTTGAATTTGCAAAAAAATGATATCTTTTCAAGAGAATTGTTAAATTTTTAACCAAATAATGAAATTTATAACCAAACAGATAATCTTCATGAGAAAGTTTTTTCGAATTTTCAAGAATTACGTACATGAGTAAAGGACACCCTGCCTCCTACCGTAACAAATCGAAACAAAATGTCTTGACCTCTCCCCCCACCCATGAGCTGTTACGTAATTTAAGTAAGGCCCCTTATGTATTTCTCTTTTGTTAAAGCTCCTTCGGTTTTAACGAACACATTCTTACTACGTACCGTGCTTCGCACTCGATTTTTTCAAAAATGCGAACTTTTCTAGATATCAAATGTATTTTATATTTATTCTGTACCTCGGTCCGGGACTGCTTATTCTGATATTGCAAAATACAGTACAAATTTTATTTTTCATGATTATTTTATTATGTGTTCTTTATCTTGTATTAATTTTTATTCTTAGCTACCCGGAAAAATGTGTCATTTCAATAAATGTATATTATTATAATGCATGATAGGAAAGCGGCGGCGAATGCGGCGCACATAAAGGAAAATGCACGATTAAAATTTAAATATAAAGTAAAATATTGTAATAAAATATATTTTGTTTATGCCAATATCTTACCAATGCACTACGCATGGAGATAATTTAATTGAAGTTTATTAAAACAGTTAATTAATGTGTTTTCCAAAAAGTGCATCTGTGCTAAGTTATCCTACCTTGTTTGGTAATATAGCGCGTTTGGATTTCAATTCGTAATTATTGAATAAAAAACAAATCAAGAAGAAAAATTAGTAAAATTTAATAAAAATAAGATGAAAATATTTATGTTTAATATTATCAACATATTTGATGGATTATGTCTGCCGAAATTCCCAGAAAAAATGTTTTTTTTAACAGTGCAGAATGTATCATAATAATTTGAGGGTTATCTCTGCTGAAATGTCAAGAAAAAAATTTTTTTTTCAACAGTACAGAATGACTCACCAATATGAAAAATAAAATAACGAAGGATATATTTAAATAATTATCAATAGAGAGACGTTTTAAACAATTACATATAATAAACTATAATATTAAGACAAGGTACTTCTATCTGAAACCGGCATTTTGTCACTACAAAATTTACATTGCAGGTTAAGATTCTCGGAGAAAAACAAACCACCAAAATTGTGCGCCAAGTTACCTGCCGATTTTAGTCCCGAATGCGCCATATTAGTCGCATGTGAATAGTATTTAATAAAGATTTTTTACATGAAAGTTTATTAATTTTACTCAAAATGTTAAACTTTAAAGCATTCAAAACACTCAGAACAGTATATTTCCAAAAAATTTTATAAGATTGCACGAAACTTCTGTAATTTTCGACTTGTTTTTAGCTACTCTGACAATACAGGCGAAAGAACCGAAACTAACTTTTTGTCATAAAAATCAGGCAATTAATTTAATAATCCCAATTTTTTAATAATGTAACGTTGAAAACATACAAAAATGTAATGAAACTATCTCCACAAGCAGAAAATGAGTTAATATTTGAAAACTCAAACGCACCACATTAGCTGCCGCACCGCGCCGCATTCGCCGCCGCTCCCCTAACTCATGACCTATTATAGCTAGGACCTTTGTGATAACAACAAATTGAGTCTAGTTGCATACACCCGTAAAACACTTTTCCATTCAGTAAATAGGTGCAAAGATATACAGTGTTTTTTGAAACTTAGTGATTTTTAGCTAAAAATCCAAAAATGAGGATTTTTCAATATATCATAACTCGAAACCAAGAGAAGATAGCGGATAATTTTTCTCACAAGATTTTTTTCATAATTTTGTCTTCTTTCTTTTTTTCTGTAGGACACTTTGCTCTAAAATGCAATAGGAATTATCCGTCCACGCAAAAGTAGCTTTTGGAACTGTTGAAAAAAAACTGGTTTGGCAATTGATCTGTTCTAGCATTTTTGATACGTCAAAAGGGACAACTTAACGAAACTTTCTCATTAAAAATATTACGATTTAAATATTTTCTGAGTTCCTGTTTTCACAATTTAGTTTTGTTTTAGTTTTAAAAGGCGTAGTTCCTTTATTTACCAAAGAGTTATTTTAGTTTACGTTTATTTAGTGTGTAAATACGGTTTGTTAATAGAAGATTTTTCACTTATATGCGTAACGTTTCAATTCGGAACAATACGAAGTTTAAAAATACTGTATAATGTACTTTTTGCGCGATGGCCGATAAGTAAACAAATCATAAATATTCAATAAAATAATCTAGGCCTTGAGGTCTAAAACAGCAACATTTTTTTGTGAGCTGGGCGCAAAATTATCAGCTAGCACCAGGCGGAAAAAAGGCTAGTTACGGCTCTGTAGAGAACACGCAACACATTAGAACAGGCCTGCAGGTCAAACATGGCGAGATGTATGGGGTAGCGTAAAGATGGGACTGACAGCGTTCTGACCGTCATTTACCCGTCATTTACCGGTCATGTGCTGTAAATGGGTAAATGCGGTAAAACTCAAAATATGAAGAAATAACTGAATAAAAGTGATTAAATACATTTTTTGATCATTTTTGCACACAATTCGCATTGAAATACGTAAATCATTGTAAGATGCACAAAGAAGAGACTGCAGATAAGAATGGAATACATGTTTGATGTGCACCATGACCAACAAATCTTAAGCCTTATGCGGCGGGATTTTGAAAACGCGAATGGCTAAGTTATAAAGAATTTAACGTATAAATAAAGAATTTTCAAACCAACGTTTTGTATTGAAATTATAATAAAAAGGAAAAGAGCAAAACCTATTCCCTATGCCTAGAAACGATCTCCCGAAATCTGTCAGAGGAAATGGAAGATATCGAAGACGAGGATAATTATTGTGCCATTTTTTGTTAATAATGTACATATTATTAATAAAATAAAGTATGATATAATTAATTAAAATATTCTAATGAAATAATTACACTGAGCGAAGAATACCCGTGTGGTTGGGGTTTGCACCCCAACAGTTCGGGTGGCTTTCCTTTTTTCCACCCGAAGGCTAGGTGTGCTCACCCCAACCAATCCGTTGCTCACCCCAAAGAGCCAGCGCACGAACTAGCGGGGTAACGACCCCACTCATTAGTGTGACCACCCGACTTATTGGGATGCCTGACCGAATGCTTAGGGTGCTTGCACGACTGATTCGTATCGTTAGACGAACTCAAATCAATTACAGTCCTATATACGTAAATGATCACAGTTCGAAACTGTACACTATTGAATTTTAAATTATGGGATTTGCCTATAATAGTAAAACGCTCTGTTAATATAAATAGGAGAGAGTTGGCAATTAGTGCGCTCCCAAGCAATTTTATGTGGAAAAATTCAATATTATGGTTTTCGTTCATTGTGTTACGGCTTTGAAAAGTAAAGACAATTCTTATCGCTAATTAACTCGAGACTCCAACAACTTGTCGTAATGACTTTGTTCGATAAAAATAAAATTATCAAAGTTATAGCATTTTCAAAATAAGAAAAAAAAACGAAAACGAATATTTTAAGTCAAAAAACGCACGATACGGAAAAGAAGTCAAGAGA
>JAUELO010000273.1:8225677-8248667 GCA_032357855.1 Amphibolips quercusostensackenii | reverse complement strand
CAGTCGGACGAGCTCGAGTCCCTCGCGCATTTTCGGCGCGTGGTGTAAAGGAGCAAAGCGGGGGAACCATCTCCCTTTATTCTTGGCTCGCTTCTGCTCTCGTCTTTTCTTAGGTCGTTTTTGCTCTCGCACGTTTTTACTTCGCTTTTGCGTAAGTTTTTTTTTCGTTCGCTTTTGCTCTCAGCGTGTCATTTCATACTAAAAACGAATTTTCAACAAAATAATCGAAACCTCAACCAGAGAAGATCTATTTTGGACTAAACAGTTTCATTTTTCACTAAAAAAGATGAATTCTCAGATCAAAAAGACAAATTTTCAACTAAAACTGACTTTTCATGAAAGAAAAAAATTTAACCAAACTGTGAAATTTTCAAGGTGAAACGTCAAATTTTTTATAAAATAATTAAATTTTTAACCAAAAGAGACGAATTCTAATCCATAAATATAATAATAAATTTTTCCATTAAAAATAATAAACTTTAAACGAAAAAAAATTACTTCCCTAGCAAAATATGAATTTTCAATCCATAAGGACAAATTTTATGTAAAAAGACATAAGGACAAATTTTATGTAAAAAGACAAATGTTCAACAAAACAGTTAAATTTTCGACCAAAAAATATGAATTTTTAACAAAAAATGAAATAGTTGATATTTTTAACCAACAAGATTTTTATTTTGAACAGAAAACAGTTAAGTTCATCCAAAAAAGACGAATTTAAAAGAAAATAGTTGAATCAGCAACCAAAACAGATTAATTTTAAACCAAAAGTTGTACTTTTTACTAAAAGAGATGAATTCTTAAACGAAAGAGACAAATTCTTAACTAAGAATGATTTTTCAGTCCAGACTGAAAAAAAATTTTTACCAAATTGTAAAATTTTGAAGCTGAAAAGGCAAATTTTAGCAAAAGAGTTGCATTTTCAATCAAATAATAAAATTTTTGAACCAAAATGGTTGGATTTTCTTATTGGATTCTATTAATTAAGTTATTTATTCGAGTACTGATTTTTGTATAATATTTCTTTCCAAAGAAATTTACAATCTAAATGATTAATATTATTTTGTTTCATGTATTAAAAAACAAACTTGATTTTTAAAAGTAAATAATCATTAATTGTTAAATAAATCCTATCTTGTATAAAAAAATTTTACTTTTAACTAAGGCTTCGGATTTATGCAATTCTTTTAAAATAAATTTTGTGACGGAGCGAGCACGTTGGGAACCTTGAAACGCACAAACTAGCGTCTACATATAAAATTAAATTATTATCATTAATAATGGAAGCGCCGGCAAGAAAAACGTTGTAAGAAAAATGTGTTAAATTAATATTTTAACAGTAATAGTCAGTAATAATTTTTTTTAATTCTCTTCTATCTCGCAAAGCACTTGCATCATCACAGCGTCAATGAAGTTCGATATATGAAGAGAATTAAAAAAAAATTACTAAAATCAATTGCTTTCAAACTACAAACTGCTGAGGCTGAAATAATAAAGGAAAACGTCAAACACGATTATTGTCTAATTAAAAAATGTAAGTCGAGCAAAGTTAGGTATTATATAAGCTGCAAACCAAAAATTTGCATTGCATACAATATTAGTTTGGTGCTACTTTTTAGCATGCAGGTTCAGTTCTACAATACGAGTGTAAAATACAATTTGACAGTGAAATGTGTAAAACTTGGTCAAAATTTCATATCTACATAATTGAGTAGCTAAAATAAATCTTACTCAGGAATTGAAATGGTACTTTGCTTTATAAAATTTGCAGATACTTTAAATTTCAAATAAGTGGACTGTTTCTTACCCAGTTCTTATTTGGATTTGGTCTCCTGATTTTGTTCAACCATCCTTCTATAAATCGAAGAAAACCATCCATGTAGGCACCTTGTTCATTAGGAGCTAATGGTTTATAAATATCACATCGTGGAGAACCTTCGAGAATTCTACGTGTTGCTTGATTATGCAGTGGCAAAAGAAATACACGAAACCTCCAATACTTGAGGGCCTAGAAAGTAGAATTTAGATTTAATTAAATTAAGTAAATTAGAAAAAAGTATCTTTAAACTGAGAATAAAAATTTTAAATGTTTAATAATAATAATTTAATTTAATTAATAATTTAATAATATTTAAGAAATTATTAAAATATATGTGAAATCTTTGGAAAATGGTTGAAATCTCTGTGAAACTTTCTGGAATCTTAAAAAATTTTTGCGAAATATATTAAATATTTCTAAAGCATAATTATAATTTTGAACGATAATTATTATTCCCACAAAATTTTGGGAAATCATTGAAATCTATCTGAAAGCTTTGAGAAGTCTTTCTGAAATCTTTGAAAATCTTTGCAAAATATTTGAAATATTTTTAATCTTGGTAAAATTTTTGAGAAATTATTTATGTCTTTTCAAAATATTAACAACATTTAATAATATTTATAAAATTACTCAAGTCTTTGTGAAATCTTTGAAATTTGGAAAATCATTGAAATCTCTTTGAAATCTTTTTAAAATCTTTGCAAATTTTTGCGAAATATTTTTAATATTTCGAAAATATTTTATAATATTTATTTAATTATTGGAATCTCTGTGAAATCTTTCAGAAATACTTGAAACATTTGATAATGTTTGTGAAATTATAAAAATCCTTGGAAATTTTTGCGGAATATTACAAATATTTTCAAAATACTTTATAATATTATTGAAAGTATTACAATATCTGATAATAATTGTAAAACTATTGAAATCATTGTGAAATTTTTGAGAAATCATTGAAATATATCTGAAATCCTTGCAAAGTCTTTCTGAGATCTTTGGTAATCTTTGCAAAATATTTAATATGTTTTATAATCTTTGTAAAATCTTCGAAATCTTTAGGAAGCCATTAATGTCTTTTCAAAATATTCACAATATTTAATAATATTTATGCAATTACTAAAATCTTTATGAAATCTTTGAAATCTTTGGAAAATCATTAAAATCTCTGTGAAATCTTTCCGAAATTTTTGAAAATTTTTGAGAAAAATATTAAATATTTTTAAAGCATTTTATGATATTTTTGTAATTATTGAACTCTTTAATATTTAACAAAATTTTTAAAATATTTGATGTTTGTGAAGTTACTAAAATCTTCACAAATTTTTGCGAAATATTGAAAATATTTTTGATATAGTTTATAATATTTGTGAAAGCATTGCAATGATTGCGAAATATTAAAAATATTTGGTTATATTTCTAAAATTATTAAAATCTTTGTAAAATTTTTGGGAAATCATTGAAATCTCTACAAAACCTTTCTACCTTTCTTAAATCTTTGCAAATTTTTGCGAAATATTTGAAATATTTCTGAAGTATTTTATAATATTTTTGTAATTATTAAAATCCTTAGTGAATGATTGAAATCTTTGCCAAAATTTTTTTAAATATTTAATAATATTTAAGAAATTACTGAAATCTATGTGGAATCTTTGTGAAATCTTTGGAAAATAATTGAAATCTCTGTGGAATATTTCTGAAATCTTTGGAAATTTTCGCGAAATATGTAAAATATTTTTGAACCATTTTATCATATTTGTGTACTTATTGAAATCTTTGTGAAATCTTTGCCAAACATTTTAAAATATTTGATGATTGCGAAATCATTAAAATCTTTAAAAAATGTTGCGAAATATTTAAAATATTTCATAATATTTGTGAAAGCATTGCAATCTTTGCGAAATATTATTAATATTTAGTAATATTTCTAGAATTATTAAAATCTTTGAAGAATCATTGAAATCTTTATGAAATCTTTACTATTTTTGCGAGATATTTGAAACATTTTTGAAGTATTTTATAACATTGTTGTAATTATTGAAATCTTGGTAAACTCTTTGATGAATCATAGAAATTTTGCAAAAAATTTTAAAATATTTGTTAATGTTTGTGAAATTATTAAAATCTTTAAAAAATTTTGCGAAATATTGAAAATATTTTTGAAATACATTATAACATTTGTGCAAGTATAATAATATTTGTTAATATTAGTAAAATTATTGAAATCTTTGTGAAATTTTTGGGAAATCATTGAAACCTATCTGAAATCTTTGCGAAGTCTTTCTGAAATCTTAAGAAATCTTCGCATAATATTTTTAATGTTTTATAATTTTTGTGAAATCTTTGTGAAATCATTAATGTCTTTTCAAAATATTAACAACATTTGATAATATTTATGAAATTACTCAAGTCTTTATGAAATTTTTGAAATTTTTAGAAAATTATTGAAATCTCTTTAAAATCTTTCTAAAATCTTTGCAAATTCTTGCGAAATATTTTTAATAGTTTGGGAATATTTTATAATATTTATATAATTATTGAAATATCTGTGAAATTTTTCAGAAATACTTGAAATATTGGACAATGTTTGTGAAATTATTAAAGTCCTTGAAAATTTTCGCGGAATATTACAAATATTTTTGAAATACTTTATAATATTTGTTAAATTATTGAAACCTTTGCAAAATATTTAAAATGTTTTATAATCTTTGTAAAATCTTTGAAATCTTTAGGAAACCATTAAGGTGTTTTCAAAATATTAACAATATTTATTAATATTTATAAAATTACTAGAATCTTTATGAAATCTTTTAAATCTTTGTAGAATTATTGAAATTTCTGTAAAATTTTTTTAAAATCTTTGAAAATTTTTGCGAAATATATTAAATATTTTAAAGCATTTTATGATAATTTTGTAATTATTGAAATCTTTCTTCAATGTTTGCCAAACATTTAAAAATATTTGATGTTTGTAAAATTATTAAAATCTTCAGAAATTTTTGCGAAATATTCACAACATTTTTGAAATATTTTATAATATTTGTGAAAGCATTGAAATTTGTTCGAAATATTAAAAATATTTGGTAATATTTCTAAAATTATGAAAATCTTTGTAAAATCTTTGGGAAATCATTGAAATCTCTATGAAATCTTTCTGCAATCTTTGGAAATTTTTGCAAAATCTTGGAATATTTTTCAAGTATTTTATAATATTTTTGTAATCATTAAAATCTTTGGTAAATTATTGGAATCTTTGCCCAACATTTTTAAATATTTAATAATATTTAAGAAATTATTAAAATCTATGTAAAATCTTTGTGAAATCTTCGGAATCTTTAGGAAATCATTAATGCCTGTACAAAATATTAAAAATATTTGATAATATTTATGAAATTAATAAAATCTTTAAAATCTTTGGAAAATCATTGAAATCTTTGGAAATTTTTGCGAAATATTTAAAATATTTTGTAAGTATTTTATAATATTTTTGTAATTATTAAAATTTTTGGGAAATAATTTAAATCTCTGTTAAACATTTTAAAATATTTGATAATATTTAATAAATTACTAAAATCTTTATGAAATCTTTTAAATCGTTGGAAAATCATTGAAATCTCTAAAAAATCTTTCTTGAGGATTTTTAAAAATTTTTGCGAAATATATTGAATTTTTTCAAAGCATTTTATGATATTTTTGTAATTATTGAAATCTTTCTTAAATCTTTGACAAACATTTTAAAATATTTTATGATTGTGAAATTATTAAAATCTTTAGAAATTTTTCCGAAATATTAAAAATATTTTTGAAATATTTTATAATATTTGTGAAAGAATTTAAATCTTTGCGAAATATTAAAAATATTTGGTAATATTTCTAAAATTATTAAAATCTTTGTAAAATCTTGGGGAAATCATTGAAATCTCTATGAAATCTTTCTGCAATCTTTGAAAATTTTTGCGAAATATTTGAAATCTTTTCTAAGTATTTTATAATATTTTTGTAATTATTAAAATCTTTGGTAAATCATTGAAATCTTTGCCAAACATTTTTTAATATTTAATAATATTTAAGAAATTATTGAAATCTATGTGAAATCTTTGTAAAATCTTTGAAATCTTTGGGAAATCATTAACGCCTGTACAAAATATTTAGAAAATTTCATAATATTTATGAAATTAATAAAATCTTTAATATCTTTGGAAAATTATTGAAATCTTTGGAAATTTTTGCAAAATATTTAAAATATTTTTCAAGTATTTTATAATATTTTTGTAATTATTAAAATCTTTGGGAAATAATTTAAATCTTTGCCAAACATTTTAAAATATTTGATAATATTTAATAAATTACTAAAATCTTTATGAAATCTTTGAAATCTTTGGAAAATCATTGAAATCTCTGTAAAATCTTTCTTAAATCTTTGATAATTTTTGCGAAATATATTGAATATTTTTAAAGCATTTTATGATATTTTATAATTATAGAAAATTTTGCGAAATATTAAAAATATTTTTGAAATATTTTATAATATTTGTGAAAGCATTGAAATCTTTGCGAAATATTCAAAATATTTGGTAATATTTGTAAAATTATTAAAATCTTTGGGATATCATTGAAATCTTTATGAAATCTTTCTGAAATCTTTGGAAATTTTTGCGAAATATTTGAAATATTTTTTATGTATTTTATAATATTTTTGTAATTATTAAAGCCTTTGGGAAATCATTGAAATCTTTGTCAAATATTATTAAATATTTAACAATATTTATGAAATAACTTAAATCTTTGTGAAATCTTTGGAGAATCATTGAAATCTCAGTGAAATCTTTCTGAAATTTTTTTTTAATTATAATATTTGAGAAATTACTAAAATCTTTGTGAAAGCTTTAAAATCTTTGAAAAATAATTGAAATCCCTTTAAAATCCTTCTGAAATCTTTGAAAATTCTTGCGAAATATTTGGAATATTTTTAAAGTATTTTATAATATTTTTGTAATTATTAAAATCTTTGTGAAATTTCTGGGAAATCATTGAAATCTTTGCCAAAAATTTTAAAACATTTGATGTTTGTGAAATTATTAATGTCTTTAAAAATTTTTGCGAAATATTTTATAGTATTTGTGCAAGTATTAAAATAATTGTGAAATCACTGAAATCTTTGCGAAATATTAAAAATATTTGATAATATTTGTAAAATTATTAAAATCTTTGGGAAATATTTGAGTAATCATTGAAACATATCTGAAACCTATGTGAAGTCTTTCTCAAATCTTTGAAAATCTTTGCAAAATATTTGAAATGTTTTATAATCTTTGTGAAATTATTCTAGTCTTCGTGGCATCCTTCTAAAACCTTTGAAAATCTTTGCGAAATATTAAAAAAATATTTTTGAAATATTTGATATTTGTGAAATGAATGAAACCTTTGAGAAAACTGTTGAATCTATCCGAAATCTTCGTGAAACCTTTAAATTCTTTGTGAAATCTTGAAATCTATCTTTAATATTTGCGAAGTATTTTTAATATTAGTCAAATATTTAAAATCTTTAGGATATTATTACAATATCTGCGAAATCTTCCTGAAATATTTAAAAATCTTCCTAAAATCTTCGAAAATTTCTACAAATATTTGAAATATTTATGAGATATTTGGTAATATTTAATAATATTTGTAAAATTATTGAAATGTTTCGGAAATTTTTGAAAATTTTTTAAAACCTTTGGAAAATTATTAAAATAATTTCTGTGAAATCTTTAACAAATTTTGCAAAATATTAAAAATATTGGACAAATTTGTGCAATTATTAAAATCTTTGTGAAATCATTGAAACCTCTAAAAGATTTCAATTATTTGATAATATTTAAGAAATTGTTGAAATCTTTTTGAAATCTATGGAAAATCATTCAAATTTGTCTGAAATCTTTGTGACATCTTTGGAAATATTATCGAAATATTTAATAATATTTGTGCAATTTTTGAATAACTTAGGAAATTATTGAAGTCCTTGTGAAATATTTTCAATCTATCCGAAATCTTTGTGAAAGCTTTAAAATCTTCGTAAAATCTTCGGGAAATTATTAAAATCTTTGTGAAATCTTTGAAATCTAAGTCAAATATTTGGGAAATATTTAAAATATTCGTGAAATCTATGTGAATTCTTTCTGAAATCTTTGTAAATTTTTGCTAAATATTTTACAATATGTGTGTAATTATTGAAATCTTAGAAAAATCATTGAAGTCTTTGCGAAATATTTAGAATATTTGATATTTTTTGTTAAAATAAGATCTTGGTGAAATCTTTGTCAAATCTCACTAGAATATTTGTTAAATATTTCTGAAATCTTTGGACATCTTTGCGAAATATTTGAAATATATTTTTGAAATATTTTATAATATTTGTGAAATGATTTAAATCTTTAAAAAATCATTGAAGTTTTTGTCAAATCTTTTAAATATACCCGAAATCTTTGTGAAACCTTTCAAATATTTGTGAAATCTCTGGGAAATCATTGTGCATCCTTTGAAATCTATCCGAAATATTTAAAATCTTTGTGAAATGTTTGAAATCTTTGGGAAATCATTGAAGTCCCTGTGAAATGTTTGAAATCTCTTAAATATTTTCGACATCTTTGAAATCGTTACAAAACCTCTTTTAAATCTGTTAGTCTTTTGAAATCGTTGAGAACTTTACGAAATCTTCGGCGAAATGTGTTAAATAATTGTAGTCGTAAAAATTTTCGTGAAATATTTATAAAATGTTTTTAAATCTCTTAACTACGACTGTCATCTTTGAAATCATTGCTAAATCTTTGAAACCCTTTTAAAATTTTTGGAATCTTTTGACTTTTTGCGAAATCTTTATGAAATCTTTTCAAAATTTGTAAGATTTTGTGAAATCCTTATAAAATATTATTAAATCTCTTAAGTATTTTTAAAATCCTTAAAATCTTCTGAAATCCTTGTAAAACCTATAAATTATTTTTAAAATCTGTCAAATTATTACAAAAGTATTGAAATCTTTGAAAATCTTTTGTAAACTTTCAAATCTGTAAAAACTTTGCGAAATCTTTGAAATTTTTGTAAAATCTTTTGAAATCACTCTGAAATCTTTAATATATTTTTAAAATTTTTTAAATCTTTACAAATTTATTGAAATCTTTTGTAACTTTTTAAAGTTTCTTGGAATTTTTGAAATCTTTGAAAACTGCCAAGACTTTGAAATCTTTTGAAGTCTTTGAGAAATCTTTAAGTTATTTCTGAAATCAATTAAATTATTACAAATGTATTGAAATCTTCTGAAATCTATTAAAATCTTTGACAAATTTACGAAATCTTTTGAAATATTTTGGCATCTTTGAAATCGTTGAAAATTTTTTTAATCTGCGAAATCTTTGGAAACCTTGACGAAATCTTTAAAGTTTTTGCGAAATCTTTTGAAATCACTCTGAAATCTTTAATATATTTCTAAAATCCTTGAAATCTTTACAAATTTATTGAAATCTTTTGGAATCTTTTGAAGTCTTTTGGAATTTTTGAAATCTTTGAGAACTTTACGAAAGCCTTGTGAAATCTTTGAAACCTTTTGAAATTTTTGTGAAATCTTTTAATTATTTCTCAAATCTGTGATATTACCACAAATGTATTTGAGAAGTCTTTGAAATTTTTGTGAAATCTTTTAAAATCTTTGTGAAATCTTTAATTAATTTCTAAAACCTTTTGAATCTTTACAAACTAACTGAATTCCTTTGGAATCTTTTACAGTCTTTTAGAATTTTTTCAAATCTCTGAATTATTTCTAAAACCTATGAAATTATTACAAATTTATTGAAATCTTCTCAAACCTATTGAAATCTTTGAGAACTTTACGAATTTTTAAAAATATTTTTGAATCTTTGAAATCGTTGCAAAATTTTTTTAATCTGTGCGAGACCTCTGGAAATCTTTGAAATCTTTGTAAAATCTGTTGATATCTTTGTGAAATCTCTCTAGCATTTTTGAAAATATTTCAAAACCTTTTATAATTTCTGAAATTTTTGAAAATCCTGCGAAAATTTTTAGATCTGTAAAAACTTTGCAAAATTTTCGAAATTTTTGTGAAATTTTTTTTAAATCTTGATAAATTTATTAAAATTTTTCGGAATATTTGAAGATCTTTTAAATCTTTGTGAAATCTTTAAACTATTTCTAAAATCTGTGAAATTATTACAAAGGTATTAAAAACTTCTAAAAATTATTGAAACCTTTGAGAACTTTACGAAATATTTAAAAATATTTTGGTATCTTTGAAATAGTTGAAAAATTTCTGAAATCTTTGAGAAATCTTTGAAATCTTTGAGAATGTTTGAAATTTTGGTGAAATCTTTTGAAATCTTTTGGATAAATTGTGAAATGTTTAAAGATTCTGAAATCTTACGAATCACTGCAAAATCTTTGGAAACTTCTAAAATCTTTACAAATGTTTGCGAAATAATTTAAATATTTGTGAAATTTTTTCATTTAATTTGAAATCTTTGAAATCTGTAAAAACTTGAAATCTTTAAAATTTTTGTTTAATCTTTCAAAGTATCTGTGAAATCTTTAATATATTTCTAAAATCTTTTTAATCTTTACGAAAATTAATTGAAATCTTTTGGAATCTCTTCAAGTCTTTTTTGAATTTTCGGAATCTTTAAGAATTTTGTGAAATCTTTTAAAATCTTTAGAATCCTTGCAATTTTTTTATATTTTTGAAATCTTTGTAAATCTTTGCGAAATGCTTAAAATGTTTGTGAAATTTTTTTAATTTTCGTAAGATCTTTCAAATCAATGCAAAATCTTTGAAAACTTCGAAAATCTTTACAAATCTTTGCCAAATGTTTTAAATATTTGTAAAATTTTTTTATTTTGTTTGCAATTTTTGTGAAATCTCTCAAATATTTATGATATTATTTCAAAATCTTTTATATCTTTTAAAATCTTTAAAAAATTTTGTAACCTTTGAAATATGTAAAAATTTAGCGAAATCTTTAAAAATTTTCTTAAATCTTTTAAAGTATCTCTAAAATCTTTAATATATTTCTTAAATATTTTAAATCTTTACAATTATTGAAATCTGTTGAAATCTTTTGAAGTCTTTTTGAATTTTTGAAATCTTTACGGACTTTGTGAAATCTTTTGAAATCTTTTGCAATCTTCAACATCCTTGCAATTTTTTTAATCTTTTCAAAATCTTTGTAAATCTTTGCGAAATGCTCGAAATCTTTGTGACATTTTTTTAATTTTCGTAAAATCTTTCAAAATCTTTTAAATCATTACAAAACCTTTGAAAACTTCTAAAATCTTTACAAATGTTTGCGAAATGTTTAAAATATTTGTAAAATTTTTTTATTTCATTTCAATTCTTTGTGAAATCCCATAAATATTTATGAAATTATTTCAAAATCTTTTATATCTTCTGAAATCATTAAAAATCTTTTGTAAGCTTTCAAATATGTAAAAACTTAGCGAAAGCTTTGAAATTTTCGTTTAATCATTTTTAGTATCTCTGAAATCTTTAATATATTTCTAAAATCTTTTAAATCTTTCAAAAATTTATTAAAATCTTTTGAAGTCTTTTTAAATTTTTGAAATCTTCAAGAACTTTGTGTAATCTTTTGGAATCTTTTTGAATCTTTAAAATCCTTGCAATTTTTTTCAATCTTTTCGAAATCTTTGTAAATCTTTGTGAAATCCTTGAAATCTTTGTGAAATTCTTGATATCTTTGTGAAATTTTGCAAATTTTTGTGAAATTTTTTCAAATCTTTTAAATCATTGCAAAATCTTTGAAAACTTCTAAAATCTTTACAAATCTTTGCGAACTGTTTTAAGTATTTGTGCAAATTTTTTTATTTTTTAAAAAATTGTTGTGAAATTTCTCAAATATTTCTAAAATTATTTCAAAATCTTTTATATCTTCTGAAATCTTTAAAAATCTTTTGCAAACTTTAAAGTATGCAAAAACTTAGCGAAATCTTTGAAATTTTTGTAAAATCCTTTAAAGTATCTCTGAAATCTTTGATATATTTTTAAAATCTTTAAAATCTTTACAATTATTAAAATCTTTTAAAATCTTTTGAATTCTTCCTGAATTTTTTTAATCTTTATGAACTTTGTGAAAGCTTTTGAAATATTTCGGAATCTTTAAAATCCTTGCAAATTTTTTAAAATCTTTTCGAAATCTTCGTAAATCTTTCAAAATGCTTAAAATCTTTGTGAAATTTTTGAAATGTTCGTAAAATCTTTTGAAATCTTTCGGATACATGGTGAAATTTTTGAAGGCTCTGAAATCTTTCAAATCATTGCATAATCTTTAAAAACTTCTAAAAGCTTAACAAATCTTTGCCAAATGTTTTCAATATTTGTGAAATTTTTAATTTTATTTGAAATCTTTGTGAAATCTTTCGAAATCTTTAATCTATTTCTAGAATCTTTTAAATCTTTACAAATGTATTGAAATCTTTTGAGATCTTTAAAAATCTTTTGAATCTTTGTAAAATTTTTCATAAATATTTGAAACCATTGTAAAATCCTTTACATCCTCTGAAATTTTTTTAAATCTGTAATTTTTCAAAATCTTTTAAATCTTTGTGAAATCTCTTGAATATTTCTGAAATTTTTGAAATCATTGCAATCTTTGAGAACTTATCGAAGTCTTTTGAAGTATTCTGAAATCTTTAAAATAATTTTGAAATCTTTTAAATCTTTGTGAAATCTCTTAAAGCTTTGTGAACTCTTTGGAAATAATTGCAAAATCTTTAAAATCCTTCTAATTTTTGTGAAATCCTTTAAAATCTTTGTGGTATTGCTTAAATATTTCTGACATCATTGCGAAATTTGTTTAATTTTCTGAAATATTTTAAAATCTTTTGGAATCTTTAAAATCTTTGAGAACTTTGCGCAATCTTTGTAAAAACCTTTAAAATGTTTGTGAAATCTTTTTGAAATCTTTGAAAACTTTGCGACAACTTTCAAATCTTTGTGAAATCTTTGAAATATTTGTGAAATCTTTCGGAACGATTTAGAATCTTCGCAAAATTTTTATAAAGTCTTTTGAAATTTTTCGGAATCTTTGTGAAATTTCTAATAAATGTCTGAAGTCTTTAATATCTTCTGAAATCTTCAGAAATTGTAAACAAAAAAAAATTTTAAAACTTTGTACAATCTTTAAAACTTTTTCAAAATATTCTGAAATCTCTCTGAAATCTTTCAAATCTTTACAAATTTATTGAAATCTTTTAAAATTATTTTAATCTTTTCAATCTTTGTGAAATTTTTTAAATATTTGTGAAATCTTCGGAATTTTTGTGAAGTCTTTCAAATATTAACTAACTAATCGCAATCTTTTGAAATCAGTGAAATTTTTGCGAAATCTTTGAAAACTTTGTGAAATCTTTTTAACCGATTTAAAAGATTTTACAAAGTTTTCAAACAAATATATTAAAGATTTCAGAAATCTTAAAAAATTTTGTTGAATCTTTGAAATTTTTGTAAAACCTTTTCAAATCTTTGAAATGTTTTGAAATCTGTTGTACACTTAAAAGTCGGGTGGTCAACCCCTTGTCCAATCTGAATTTTCAAATATACAGCCTAAAATTAAATTTCGAAATTCCTTCACGTTAAAAAGTAAATAAAAGTGATTCAGCAATTGTAAAAATTCAATAAAAAATTATAAATTCTGAAAATTACCTCGGCTAGAGAAAAATCGGTGTCACCTCTTGTACAGATATAATGATCCAAGTAATTCCAGTTGTAATTTTCTAATTTCTCAGTTGTGAAAGAAACCCAGGAAACTTCGTAAGTATCGTGATGAGGAGCGTGAAATCGATAACGATAGTGTATATTAAATGGAGGATATGGATGCCTGGAAAATATTTTTTAATATTTTAGAGAAAGCAAAATAAATAAGAGAAATTTAAATTTCCTAATGACTTTTGTTATAAATAAAAAATTGGAAGGCCTCACAGACCCGTCCCTATATGTCCTATTGTACCCTGTAGTCAGTTAAGGTCCCTAATGTACCCTATTTTCAAGATTTGGTCCCTATGGTACCCTACCTGCAGCCCATAATGTAACTTTTCATAATGTCACTTTTCCATCAATAAATTAACTCATTTATTAACCACTATTCAATATATTTTGAATACCTATTTCTAAATTGTCTTGCGCTATTTTGAAATATTTCTGGGTATTTTTAAAGATTCTGAAAATTTTTTAACAGATTTAAATAATTTGAAGGGATTTTAAATATTGTAAGGTATATTTAAAACTTCTAAGGCAGCTTCAAGAGCTTTCAATTTTAAATATTTTAAGGTATTTAAAAAGTATCCAAGGATTTTTTGTGTTTATTTAGTTTGAAAGGATTTTAAAGCGTTTCAAATATTTTACGATAAAAACTTTTTTTGAATTTCGGAAGATATGAAACGATTTTACAGAATCTATAAGGTTTCAAGATATTTAAAAAGATTTTGAAGAAATTTCAAATTATTTTGTGCAATTCTCCCTGAATTCTTATTAACTTATCCTAGATTCTTTTCATTCTTTAGAATTTTTTTAATTTACTTTTGCATTCTTCTAAATTGACTCAATTTTACTGAATTCAATCGACTCTTTTTCAACTTTACGAGTTTTATTTAATTGATCCTGAGGACCAATCGACAAAATAATTAAAGGATTTAAAACGTTTTAAACTATTTTTTCACATTCCTTGGCATTTTTCAAGATCATTAAAAAAATTTAAAAGATATTTTGAGGATTTTAAATATTTAAAGGTATTGTAAAAGATTCCCAGTCATTTTCAAGAGCTTTAAAAATATCAAAAGAATTAAAAAAATATTATATGATTTAAACTCTTTTAGGTTATTTCAAAAGGTCCCAATGAATTTTTAATAGATTTCAATCATATGAACAGATTTCAAAGAATGGCACAGACTTTACATTATTTTAAAAATTCCACGGAATTTTCAAGATCTTTAAAAAGATTCAAGGGATTTAAAAAAATATTAATTAATTTTAATTATTGTACGTTATTTAAAAATATTTGCAGTAATTTTTAATAGAATAAAATAATTTGAGGGTATTTTTCAAAGGATTTCAAAGATTTTAGGGTATTTAAAATATTGTAAGGAATTTGAGGGTATTTTTTAAAAGATTCAAGGTATTTGAAATATTTTAGTGTATTTAAAAAGATTTTACGGAATTTGAAATAGATTTCAATCGTATAAAGAGATTTAGAAATAATTCAAAGATTTTCGGGTATTTTAAAAATGACAAGGAATTTTCGTAAGCTTTGAAAAGGTTCAGGGGATTTCAAAAAATGTTCATCGATTTGAATTATTTTAGGTTAATTCAGAAGATCCTTATGAATTTTTAATAATTTTTAATCATTTAAAAGGATTTAAAAAGATTTCAAATATTGTAGGGTATTTTCAAAAATCCCAAGGAATTTTTATGAGCTTTGAAAAGAATCAAGGGATTTCAAAACATTTTAATTGATTTTAATTATTTTAGGTTGATTTAAAAGATCCTAATGAATTTTTAATAGATTTCAATCAGTTGAAGAAATTTCAAACGAATTTAAAAGATTTTAGATTATTTTAAAAAATTACAAAGAATTTTGAAGAGCTTTAGAAAAATTCAAAGGATTAAAAAAAATTAATTATCTGAATAATTTTAGGCTATTTAAAATTACTTCAAGGAATTTTAAATAGATTTCAAAAATTTGAGGGTATTTCAAAGGCTATTCAAAGATTTTAGGGTATTTTTAAAATTCCAAACAAATTTCGAAAACTTTAAAAAAAAATTCAAGGGATTTGGAATATTTTAGGATATTTAAAAAGATTTCAAGGAATTTTTAATATATTTGAATAATTTGACGGGATTTCATAAGATTTTAAAGATTTTAGGGTATTTTACAAATTCTAAGGAATTTTCGAGAGCTTCAAAAAGTTGCAAGGTATTTTAAACGTCTTGAAATAATTTAGGGTGTTTTTAAAAATTCCTACATTATTTCAACAGATTTCAATAATTTGAGTGGATTTCAGAATATTTCAAAGATTTTAGGGTATTTTAAATATTTCAAGGAATTTTCGAAAGTCCAAAAAAGATTCAAGCGATTTAAAATATTTTAGGGTATTTTAAAAAATTCCAAAGAATTTTCATGATCTTTGAAAAGATCCAGAGGATTTCAAAAAATATTCATTGATTTGAATTATTTTAAGTTATTTTAAAAAATTTCATAAATTTTTATTAAATTTCAATCATTTAAAGGTATTTCAACCGATTTAAAAGATTTTAGGGTATTTTAAAAAAATTCCAAGGAATTTTTAAAAGTTCTAAAAAGATTAAAGGCATTAAAAAAAAAGTTAATTGGAATTATTGTAGATTATTTAAAAACATTTAAAGAGATTTATAAGATTTAAATAATTTGAAGGTATTTCAAAGTAAGTCAAAGATTTTAGGGTATTTTAAAATATACAAGGAATTTTTAAAAGCTTAAAAAAGATTTAAGGCATTTCAAATATTTCAGGTCATTTAAGAAGATTTCAAGGATTTTTTAATAGATTTAAATAATGTGAATGGATTTTAAGGGATTTCAATGTTTTTAGGGTATTTTTAAAAACTCGAAGGGATTTTTAAGAACTTCAAAATGTTTTAAGGGATTTCAAAGGACTTGAAATAATTTAGGGTATTTTAAAAAATTCCTGAATTATTTTAACAGATTTCAAACATTTGAGGGGATTTAAAAATATTTCGAAAATTTTAGGGTATTTTCAAAAATTCTAAGGAATTTTCAAGAGTTTTAAAAAGATTCAAGCGATTTGAAAAAAATATTAATTAATTTGAATTATTTGCGGTTATTTAAAAATATTTTAAGCAACTTTTAATAAATTCAAATAATTTGAGGGTATTTCAAAGTATTTGATAGATTTTAGGGTATTTTAAATATTTTAAGGAATTTCCAAAAGTTTTAAAAAGATTTAAGGGATTTAAAAAAATATTAATTAATTTGAATTTTTTTAAGTTCAATAGGTTCCAGTAATATGAAGATTTTTGGTTGTTTTTTAATCCTGTATGAAATTTTAAAGAGCTTTAGAAAGTTACAAGGGATTTCAAAAGATTTCTAAGCATTTTCAAGAGAATTAAACAATTTTAAGGGATTTCCAAAGTTTCAAATAATTTCAAGGGATTAAAAAAAATTTTTATCAGGTTTAAATTTTTTTTCAAATTTAAGAAAGTGTGGAAGGATTTTACAGGACCTGTGAGTTTATAGAATATTTTAAAAGATTCCAAGGGATTTTATAATATTTCCGAATATTACAATGATTTTATGGGGTTTCAAGAGTTCTCAAGGTATTTTAATAAATTTTCCAAGATTTCCGGAAATATCCAATTTTTACAGAATTTCACAGGATCTTACAATATTTTAACGACTTTTAAAGAATTTATTCCCAAAAAGTGAGGGATTTCGTAAAGTTTCAATAATTTCAAGAGAATTTAAAATATTTTTTGAAATTCATTTGGAATCCGCGCTGAATTTTTATTCATTTATCCTGAATTCTTTTAAATACTTTTGAATCCTTCTAAATCCACTCAATTTCACTCAATCCAGTGGATTTTAAAAGTTTTTTTTTTAAATTCATCTTGATGTCTTTTAAACTCACGTTGAATTCTTAGGCATCTCATCAAATTCTTTTGAATTCTCTTTAATTTTACTAAACTCATTTGAAATTTACTCAATTCAATAAATTTGTTCATATTTTTGAATTTTGTTCAATTCACTTGATTATTTTTTTCAAATTCAGTATGATTTTTTATGAATTTCATCGAATTCTTCTCATTTCCCTTAAATTCCTCTAAATTCACTCAAACTTCATTGTAATCAATGGGATTTTTTCCGGTTTTAAAATTTTTTCCAATTCATTTGAATTCTTTTGAATTTAACTTGAATTGTTTTGTAGTCATGAGTCACTGCCTTTGTTAGAAATTAGTAGGATTTTAAAGATTTGAAGAGATTTCACTTTTTGCTTTTAATTCCCCCTGAATTCTTTTGAATTCTTGAAAATTCTCTTGAATCTTTTTAATTTACGTGAATT
The DNA here is from genome assembly GCA_032357855.1 of Amphibolips quercusostensackenii. NCBI lineage: Eukaryota > Metazoa > Arthropoda > Insecta > Hymenoptera > Cynipidae > Amphibolips > Amphibolips quercusostensackenii. The sequence continues at coordinate 8,230,741 of JAUELO010000273.1, read as the reverse complement.
TTTCTGATTTATCTCAATTTTATTTAACTAAATGGATTTTTCGTATTTTGAAAAGTTTTTTTTCCATTCATCTATTTCATTAAATCTCAATGGATTTTAAAATGTTTTACAAGTTTTGAAATATCTTAGGCTATTTATAACAGATAACAAAGAATTTATTCACAAGAATTACGGAACTTTGCAGGATTTTAAAGATTTTCAAACACTTCCAGGTATTTGCAAAGAATTAAAAATTTTTTTGGATATTTCAAAAGGCTCCAGGGAATTTTCAATTGATTTAAATAATTCGAAGGCGTTTAAAAGATTTTAGGGTATTTTGAAAATTCCAAAAAGCATTCAAAAGCTTCAAAAAATGTCAGAGGGTTTTAAAATATTGTACAGGATTTGAAATATCTTAGGGCATTTTTAACAGACTTTAATAATTAAAAGTGATTTCTAAGATTAAAAAAAAAGTTAGTATAATTATAATAAAAAATTTCAAGTGATTTTCAAGAACCTTAAACAATTTTAAGGTGTTTAAATTTTCAACTTATTTAAGTAATTAAATGGGATTTTAAAGAATTAAAAATATTTAAGGGTATTTAAAAAAAAATTCCCAGGCATTTAGAAAATTAAAAAAAAAATTTAGGGATTTTAATGCATTTAAATACATTTCACGCGATTTGAAGGTGTTTAAAAGATTTTTAATGATTTGCGGGATTTGAAAGGATTTTATAGGTGATTAAAAACTTTAACAGTATTTTAAAAGATTCTAAGGTATTTCAGAAAATTTTAAAGATTTTAAGAAGTTTCATCTTATTTGAAAGAATTAAACAAATTTACAAATTTCGAGATAATTTTTGAGATTTTAAAGTATTCCAAGGGATTTTTATGGATTTCAATAATTTAACGGGATTCCAACGGATTTGAAAGATTTGAAGGTATTTTTAAAAGTTTTAAGGATCATTAGAGTATTTAAAAGTTTTCGAATTTCACAAATTTAAAATAATTTTGAAATATTTTAAGGTATTTATCAAAATTTTAAGAAATTTTAAAGATTCCAAGGAATTTGGAATGGATTTCAATAATTTGAAGGGATATTGAAGATTTTAGGTCTTTATAGAAATTCCAAGGAATTTTTAAGAACTTTGCAAAATTTCGATGGACTTTAAAATGTTTGAGGGGATTTGAAATATCTTTGGCTATTTGTAATAGATTAAAAAAAATTATTCACAAGAATTAAGAGACTTCGTAGGTTTATTTAAGATTTTAGAACACTTGAAGGTATTTCTAAATAGTTTAAACAATTTGAATGATTTTAGGATATTTCAAAAGATATAAAGGAATTTTCAACTGATTTAAATTTTGCTGACTTAATTACAACTGATAAGTGAACTTTAAAGAGCTTTAAAAATGTTAAAGGTTTTCAAAATATTTTATAGTTTTTGAAATATCATAGGGTATTCTTAACAGATTTTAATAATTTAAAGTGATTCCTAAGGCTTTGAAAGATTTTAGGGTATTTTTAAGAATTTTCATTTTCTCCTTTCGTTTTCCCCCTTTCTTTCCCCCTTCCCATTTACCCCTTTCCCATTTTATTTCCCCCTTTCCCCTTCCAATTTCCCCTTTACGCTTCCCCTGCACGCTTTTATTTCCCCCCTTCACTTTTCCTTTTTCCCCTGTCCCTTTCTCCTTTTTTTTACCCTTTTCCTGCCGTGGTGCATACGATACTCCATCTGTAACTGGCCCTTTTCCTCCTTCGTTTTTCTTTTTTTTCTTTTCTTTTCCCTTACATTTCCCCTTTCGTTTTCCCTTTTTCTTTCCCCCTTCCCATTTCCTCTATTCGTTTCCCTTATCTTTTTCTCTTTCCCCTTTTCTTTTTACCCCTTTCCTTTTCCCTTTTCCTGCCGTGGTGCATACAATACTTTATCTGAAATAGACCCTTTTCCCCTTTCCTTTTTTTTCTCCTTTCCTTCTCCTTTTTTCCTTTCCTTTTCCCCTTCCACTTTCTTTTAACCCTTTCCTTCTTCCCTTTTTCTTTCCTCCTTCCCATTTTCCCCTATCCTTTTCCCTTTTTCCCCTTCTCTTTTCCCCTTTCCTTTTCCTGCCGTGTTGCATACTTTACTTTATCTGAAATAGGCTCTTTTCCCCTTTAATTTTCTTTTTTCTCCTTTCCTTTTCCTTTTTTCCTTTCCTTCCTCCCTCTCCTTTTCTTCTTCCCCTTTCGTTTTTACCTTTTTCTTTCACCCCTTCCCATTTTCCCCTATCCTTTTCTCTTTCCTTTTTCCTGCCGTGGTATACATGATACTTCATATGAAATAGTCCCTTTTCCCCTTTCTTTTTTTTCTCGTTTCCTTTTCCTTTCTTCCTTTCCTTTTTCACATTTCCCCTCTCTTTTTCTTTTTCCTATTTCCTTTTCCCTTTTTCTTTCACCCCTTCTCATTCTCCTCTATTCTCTTCCCTTTTCTTTAAACCTTTTCCTGCCGTGGTGCATACGATACTTTATCTGAAATAGGCCCTTTTCCCCTTTCCTTTTCCTTTCCTTTTTTCTCCTTTCCTTTTTCTCTTTTCTCCTCTTTCTTTCTTTCTCTCCTCTCGTGTTTCCCTTTTTCTTTCACCCTTCTTATTTTTTTCTATCCTTTCCCCTTCCTCCTTCCCTTTTCACCTTCTATTTTCCCTTTTCCTGCCGTGGTGCATAGGATACTTTATCTGAAATAGGCCCTTTTCCCCTTTCCTGTTTCTTCTTTCTTTTTTCCCTTTCCCTTTCTGTTTACCCTATCCTTTTTCCCTCTTTCTTTCCTCCTTCCTATTTTCCCCTATCCTTTTCCCTTTTCTTCTTTCTCCTTTCCTTTTTTCCTTTTCCTGCCGTAGTGCATACGATACTTTATGTGAAATAGGCCCTTTTCCCCTTTTCTTTTTCTCCTTTACTTTTCTTTTTTTTCCTTTCCCCATTTCCCCTCTTCTTTTCTTTTTCTGTTTTCTTTCCCCTATCGTTTTTTCTTTTTTCTTTCACCCCTTCTCATTTTCCCCTATCATTTTCCCTTAAATTTCCCCCTCTCCTTTTCCTGCCGTGGTGTATACGACACTTTATCTGAAATAGGCTCTTTCTCCTTTCCTGTTTTCCCTTTCCTTTTATTTTTTCTCCTTTCCTTTTTCCCTTTTCCCCTCTCCCTTTCTTCTTCCCCTTTCCATTCCCTTCTGTTTTCCCTTTCGCCCCTTCCCATTTTCTCCTATCATTTTCCTTTTCCTCTTTCCCCTTTTATTTTCCTTTTTACTACCGTGGTGTAAACGATACTTCATCTGAAATAGGCCTTTTTCCCCTTTACCTTTTCCCCTTTACTTTTTCCCCTTTTCTTTTTTCTCCCTTTATTTTCCCTTTTCCCCTTCCTTTTTCCATTTCTTCCTGTCCCTTTTCCTCTTGCTTTATTCCCTTTTCCATTTTCCCCTATACTTTTTCTTTTCCTTCCTCCTTTCCTTTTTTTTTCCTTTTCTTGCCGTGGTGCATACGATACTTTTTATGAAATAGGCCCTTTTCCCCTTTCCTTTTTTCTCCTTTCGTTTTCCTTTTTTCCCGTCCCCTTATCCCTTTCTCCCTGTCCCTTTTCCCCTTTCTTTGTTCCCTCTTTTTTTGCCTTTCTACTTTTTGTTTTACCCTTCTCTGTTCCCCCTTTCCATCCTTCCTTTTCTACTTCCCTTGTAACCTTTCATTTCCCTTTTCTTTTCCCCATCCCTCTTTCCTTCTCTCCTTTCCCTTTCGTTTTTCCCTTTTTCTTTCCTTCTTCCCATTTTCCCCTATTATTTTTCCCTTCCATCTTCTTTTTTCCCTTTTCCTGCCGTGGTGCATACGATACTTTATCTGAAATAGGCCCTTTTCTCCTTTACTTTTTCCCCTTTTCTTTTTTCTCCTTTCATTTTCCTTTTTCCCCTTCCTTTTTTCCTGTCCCTTTTCCCCTTTATTAGTTCCCTTTCCTTTCCCCTTGCCCAATTTCCTCTATATTTTGCCCCTTTCTTTTTTCCTTCCTCCTTCCCTTTTCTTTTCCCTTTTTTCGCCGTGGTGCATACGATACTTTATCTTGAATAGGCCCTTTTCCCCTTTCCTTTTTTCTCCTTTCCTTTTCCTTTTTCCCTGTCTCCTTATCCCTTTCTCCCTGTCCCTTTCCCCCTTTCTTTGTTTCCTCTTCTTTTCCCTTTCTCCCTTTCGTTTTACCCTTCTATGTTCCCCCTTCCCATCTTCCCTTTTCTCATCTTCCCCCTTTTTACTTCCCTTGTGCCCTTCCATTTTCCTTTTTCTTTTCCCAATCCCTTCTATATTTTCGCTTTCTTTTCTCCCTTTTTTCCCCGCTTCCCATTTCCCCCTATCCTTTTCCCCTCTTTTCTTTTCCCTTTTCCTGCCGTGGTGCATACGATAATTTATCTGAAATAGGCCTTTTTCCCCTTTCCTTTCTCCTTTCCTTTCGTTTTGCCACCTTTTCCCCCCTTCCCATTCTCCCCTTTCCGCTTCCTTTGAACCCTTTTATTTTCTTCTTTCCTTTTCCTTTTTATCCTGTCCTTGTCCCATTCCCTTCACCCTATCCCTTTTTCTCTTTTCTTCTTATCTATTCCCCTTTCTTTTTCCTCTTTCGTTTTCCTCTTTCGCATTCCCTGTCCCCTTGTTCCCTTTTCGTTTCCCCTGTCCCCTTTTCTTTTCCCCTTGTAATTTTCCCCTTCTTTTTCCTTCTTTTTCTCACTCACTCACTTCTTCCTCCTTGCTGTCACTTTACGTGCCGTTCGGCACGATACAATAAAGTTCACTTTACGTGCCGCTCGTCGCGGTACAATAATGTGCTATTTTACTGCCGCTTCGCAGGCAGATAAAGAGCTCTTTTTCTGCTTATTTCAGATAAAAGTTATTGAAATAAAAGTTCCATTATTAAAAATTACACTATAAGCTACACATTGGGTACCATAGGAACCAAATCTTGAAAATAAGGTACTTTGGGGACCTCACCTGAGTACAGGGTACAATAGGGAATATAGGGACCGGTCTGTGAGGCCTGTTTATAAAATCTAAAGAAAAATATAATACCTTGGTCTGTATCTCGTTAC
>JAUELO010000273.1:8177570-8196091 GCA_032357855.1 Amphibolips quercusostensackenii | reverse complement strand
AAAAGCATTATTATTGATAGTACATGCATGCATATTTATTGATTTCAAATCGACCCGCGCTTTCCAAGCACATGCGCAGTTGGAAAGGTGGTTCACGAGCAAGCCCAGCGATACAAGGCCGGGCAGCTAATGGACGTAGCTTGCTAAATATCAACTGCGTAATTGCGGCAGAGGTGGGGGCCCCTCCACGGTTCAATAATGCGGTTAGGAACGTTCCGGAGTCGCGAAAACAAACGGAAGTGTACTGTATTTGTGAAATCTTTTTAAATTTTTCTGAAATCTTTGAAATTTTTGTGAAATCTTTGAAGAAATCGTTATGAAATTATTGGAGTCTATCTGAAATATTTTTAAACTTTTGTGAAATCTTTAAAATCTTTCTGGAATATTTTAAACTTTTTTAAATCTTTGTCTCATCTTTTGAATCTTTTGAAATTTTTATAAAATTTTCAAAATCATTCTGAAATATTTACGAAATCTTGTGAAATCCTTCAAATTTTTGTAAAATCTTTTAAATTTTTCTAAAATCTTTAAAATTTTTCTAAAATCTTTTAAACCTTTTTAAAATGTCGCGAACTTTTGCAATACTTGTTAAAATTTTTGTGAAATATTTAAATATTTTTTTAATATTCGTGAAACCTTTGAAAACTTTGTGATATCTTCGGAGATTTTTTTCGGTCTTAAATTTTTATGAAATTATTGGAATCTATGTTTTAAATTTGTCAGAAATCTTTGACATATTTAAAGACCTTTGTGTACTCTTTTGAAATCTTGTGAAATCTTTTGAACTTTTGTCAACTTTTTAAAAATCTTTTTAAAATCTTTTTGAATTGTTTGGAATCTGCAATCTTTATAAAATCAATGGAATCTATGTAAAATCTTTGAAATTTTCGTGATATCTTTGAAATCTTCCAAAATCTTTTTGAACGCTTTGTGGGATCTTTGAAATCTTTGTGAAATCTTTAAAGAAGTCTTTATGAAATTATTGGAATCTATGTAAAATCTTTTTAAATTCTGCGAAATCTTTTGAAATTTGTCAGAAATCTTTGATATATTTAAAAATCTTTGTAAACTCTTTTGGAATCTTGTGAAATTTTTAAAATCTTTGTCAACTGTTTTGAAATCTTTTTAAAATCTTTTTGAATTGTTTGGAATCTGAAATCTTCATAAAATCAATTGAATCTATGTAAAATCTTTGAAATTTTCGTTACATCTTTGAAATCTTTCTATATCTTTTTGAACGCTTTGTGGAATCTTCGAAATCTCTGTGAAATCTTTGAAGAAATCTTTATGAAATTATTGGAATCTATCTAAAATCTTTTGAAATTTTTTTTAAATTTTTCAAATTTTTCTGAAATATTTGAAACTTTTTTTAATCTTTGTCATATCTCTTGAAATTCTTATAAAATCTTTAAAATCTTTCTGAATTATTTACGAAATCTTTACAATATTTCGAAATATTTCAAACCCTTGTGAAATCATTGGAAGATTTTTTTAAATCTTTTAAATCAGTTGAAATTTTTGTGAAATCCTGGAATTTTTTTGAAATCTTTTTAATCTTTTTAAATCGTTGTGAATTCTTTCGGAACCGGTTAAAATGATATATTCGGAAATTTTTTGAAATCTTCAAATTTTTATGAAATTATTACAATTTACGTAAAATCTTTTAAACTTATGTGAAATCTTTGATATCTGTCAGAAATCTTTAATATATTTTAAAATCTTTGCGAACACTTTAAAAATGTTTTGAAATCTTTAAAATCTTTTGAAATCTGTTAAAAACTTTGTGAGACCTTCGAAATCTTTCTAAAACTTTTGCAAAATTTGTGCGAAACCTTTGAAAATTTGGTAAAATTTTTTTTATTTTTTTCAAACCTTTTGAAATCTTTGAAATCTTTTAAATCTTTGCGTAATCTTTTAAAACTTTTGAAATATTTTTAAATCTGTACAATCTTTGTGAAATTTTAAAAAAATTTTCGAAATAATTTTTAATCTTTTAAAATTTTTGAAATATAATTTCATTCATTGAGAAAACAATCTCTGTACTTTATTTTTTACAGTTTTAAACGTTTTCTTAAATACAAAAGAAAATTACAAAAATAATTCTACTAAAAACTACAAGCTTTTGTTGGAATTCGCATACTTATAAAATTTTACAAGTCATTGCAAATTTGTATAAACAATTGCAATTTGCATATTACTGTATTTTATTGTTTGAAAATTTTTATTGATCACTTGAAATCTTTTTAATTTTTCTGGAATTTTTCAAAATCTATGCAAAATCTCTGATATTTTGTAAAATCTTTCGAAATCTGTTCAAATCTATGAAATTTTTGTGAAATCTTTGTGAAATCCTTAAAATTTTTGTAAATTCTTTGCAATCTTTGAAATTTAATTTAATTTATTCATAAACGGATGTTTAGAATTTCTGAAATATTTTGAAATCTTTAAGGAATATTTGAAATCTTTCAGAAATTGTTTCAAAATCTGTGAGAAATCTTTTTAAATCCTTCGAAATCTTTAAGAAATCTCTCAAATGTTTGTGAAATTCTTGAATTTTTTGTGAAATGTTTTAAATCTTCTAAAATCTTTTAAGATATTGGAAATTTAATGTAATCTAACATAATTTAAGTTATAGAGAAAAGGATTTTAAATACATTGTAAAATCTTTGAAATCTCTTAAATCTTTGTAAAATAATTGAAATTCTTGTGGAATCTTTGAAATCCTCGTAAAATATATTCGAATCATTTTAAATAATTGAATTCAATTTATTGACAAAAGAATCACCGAACTCTTTGTGAAATCTTTTTAAATCTTCTTAAATTTTTCGAAATCCTTTGAAATATTTCAAAGTCGTAGGGAATCTTTCTGAAATATTTCTGAATCATTTCAAATCATTAAAATCTTTGTAAAATATTTTGAAATACTTTGAAATATTTAAAACTTTGTGAAATGTTTAAATTTTTGAAATCCTTCAAGTCTTTAGAAATCCCTTGAAACCTTTGAAATTTATGCAAATTTATTAAGGAAGGAATCTTCGAAGTCTTTGTAAAATCTCTTTAAATCTTCTAAAATCTTTTGAAATCCTTGTAAATCTTCAACATTTTTTTGCAATCTTTGAATATCTTCTGAAATTAAAAAAAACTTTGGATTCTGTTGAAATCTTTTCACTTTTTCTAAAATATATGAACTCTTTGGAAAATCTTTTTAAATCCATTATGGAATCCTTGAAATCTTTGTAAATCACTGAAGTCTATGGGAAATCATTGACATTTTTTGAACGCTTTTAAATTTTTGTAAAATTTTTGAAATTCTAAGTAAAAATTTACTTTCAAAATAAAACACAATAAAGTGCAACAAATATGAAAATTGTATTTTTTGTAATAAATTGTAATTAACTTTTTAAAGTTGGAAAAGTGTTCAAATTCTAGTAAAAATTTGTGGTCTCTAGTAAAATTATTTTTGTATTTTCTACAGTTTAAAAAATTTTTTTAATACAATAAAAAATTACAACAATATTTGAACCCTTTGTGCAATCTTTGTGAAATTGTTTCAATCTTTTGAAATTTTTGAAATCTGATATCTGGTCGTGTGGCCAACCAGTCGATGTTATATTACTTTATTTTCAAGTATTTGCAAATAGAGAAACAAACCTTTTGGAAAAATATGTGTCCACCTTCGTCGATTACTTGTGAGCTTGATAGTAACATGAGAGGGATCGAATGGATTTATTAGCGCTCTGCTTGGCCGAATTACACTTATCGGTGGGGTAATTGAATTCGTTGGACTACCAGCACTGCCAACAACTGGCCTGAATGGTGGAGATATTTCACTATCGGTAGCATCACTCTTTAGAGATACTCTTGAAATCGCTGCAAAATATCAGTACCTTTTAAATTATACTTAAAAAAACGCGATGTTTGTTATAGTTTGATTATTAAATATATTAATTTTTCAAGATTTTAAATTGACATTTTTTGGAATTTAAAAATTTTAGGACTAAAATTGTTAATTTAAAAATGGGGAATTTAAAAATTAGGAATTTAAAATTTGGAAATTTAAAAATTGGGAAATTAAAAATTAGGAACTGAACAATTGAGAATTTAAAAATCAAGAATTTAAAAATTAGGAATTTGAAGATTGAAAATTTATAATTAAAAAATTGACAATTTAAAAATATCAGTACTTATTATAAATATCATTTTAACAAATTCGCGATCTTTGATACAGTTTGATTAATAACTACACTCGGACTTCAATTTGAGCAAATTGGATTTACGCGTTCCAAGAATTACACCGCACCGCGGTTACCTCCATTGAAACCGAAGGTCAGAACCAAAACCGAGCTTAAATTGAAGTCCGGCTACATATTAATTTTTCAAGCTTTTAAACTGAAATTTATTCATATTAAAAAATTCTAAGATTATAATTTGTAATTTAAAAAACGAGCATTAAAAAAAAATTATTTTAAAATTGGGAATATAAATATTGGGAATTAAAAAAATGAGAATTTAAAAATTGTGAATTAAAGAATGCGAATTTAAAAATTAAAAATTTAACAATTAGGAATTTAAAAATTGGGAATTGAAAAATTAAGAATCTAAAGATACCAGTACGTTTTTTAATCACCCTTAAAAACTCACGATCTTTGATATAGTTTGATTAAATATATTAATTTTTCAAGTTTTAAATTGAAACTTTTTGGAATTTAGAAATTCTAAGACCAAAATTGGTGATTTAAAAATAGTAAATTTAAAAAATTTTTATTTGAAAATGAGAATTTAAATATTGGTAACTTAAAAATTAGTAATATTAAGACTAGGAATTTCAAAAATGAAAATTGAAAAATTGAGAATTTAAAAATTAAGAATTTAAATATTAAAAATTTTTAAATTGCGAACTTAAAAATTGAGAATTTAAAAACTAAGAATTATGAAAGCTGAGAATTTAAAAATTGGGTATTTGAAAATTAAAAATTCAATTATTGGGAATTTAAAATATGAGAATTTAATAATTAAACATGAAAAAATTACGAATTTAAAATATGAGAGTTTAAAAACAAAGAATTGAAAAAATTAAGAATTTATTAAGTTTAAATTAAAAAAAAAAATATGAGAACTTTACAATTGAGAATTTGAAAAATAAGAGTTTAAAAACTACGAATTTAAAAATTGGATGTTTAAAAATTGGGAGTTAAAAATGTGAATTAAAAAATTAGAAATTCAAATATTGGGAATTAAAGCATTGAAAATTTAAAACCTGGGAACTTGAAAAATGAAAATTTAAAAATAAGGAATTTGAAAATTGGAAATTTAAACATTGCGAACTTAAGAATTCAGAATTTAAAAATTGAGAATTTTAAAACTGATATTTTAAAAATTGTGAATTTTAAAATGAACAATTAATAAATTGAGAATTTAAAAATGAAAATTTAACAGATGGGAATTTCAAAATTTGTAGCTAAAAAATGAAAATTAACAAATTGGAAATTTAAAAACTGAAAATTTAAAAATTAGGAATTTGAAAATACCAGTACGTTTTATAGTTATCCTTATAAAATTTGCGATCTTTGACATAGATTGATTATTAAATATAAAAAATTTTCAAGTTTTAAATTAAAATTTTTGTAATTTACAAATTCTTAAACTAAAATTGGTGATTTGAAAATTGTGCGTTTAAAAATTAAGAATTTAAAAGATGAGAATTTGAAAATTGGGAATTTGAAAACTAAGTATTTAAAAAAAAATGTTTAAATTGCGAATTTAAACATTAAAAATTTGAAAATTGAGAATTTAAAAACTAAATATTTAAAAATTGAGAATTTAAAAACTGAAAATATAAAAATTAACAATATATTAATTAGGAACTTAAAATATGAGAATTCAACAATTGAGGACTTCAAAATTGAGAATTTTAAAAATGGGAGTTTGAAAACTAGGAATTTAAAAAATTGCGAACTTAAAAATTAAGAATCTAAAAATTAGGAATTTGAAAACTAAGAATTTAAAAATTGGAAATTTAAAAATAAAGAATTTATGAATTGAGAATTTAAAAATAAGAATTTAACAATTGGGAATTTAAAAATCAAAATTTAAAGAAATGAGAATTAAAAAATTGGGAATTTAAAAATTGGGAATTTAAAAATTGGGAATTTAAAAATAGGAAATTTAAAAATTAGGAATTTATAAATTGGTATTAAAAAATGAGAATTAAAAAATTGGGAATTTAATTATTGGAAATATGAAACTTGGAAATTTAAAAAAGGGCATTTGAAACTTAGGAGTTAGAAAATTAGTATTTAAAAATAGGGAATTTTATTATTGAAAATTTAAAAATTGGGAATTTGAAAACTTGGAATTTAAAAAATGTAAATTTTAAAATTAGGAATCTGAATATACCAGCACGTTTTATAATTATCCTTAACAAAATGCGAGATCTTTGACATAGTTTGATTATTAAGTATATTAATTATTTAAGTTTTAAATTGAAAATTTTGGAATTAACCATGTTTAAACCAAAATTGGTGATTTGAAAATTAAAATTTTAAAAAGTGGTAATTTAAAAATAAAGAATTTAAAAAATGACAATTGAAAAATTAGGAACTTGAAAACTGAGAATTTAGAAAATAAAAATTTGAAAATTGAGAATTTAAAAATCAAGAATTTAAAAACTGAGAATTTAAAAATTGGAAATTTAAAAATAAGGAATTTATAAATTGGGTCTTTAAGAATGAGACTTTAACAATTGGGAATTTAAAAATTAAGAATTTTAAAATGAGAGTTTAAAAATTGTGAATTTAAAAATTGGAAGTTAAAAAAGGAGAATTTAAAAATTGGGAATTTAAAAGCTGGTAATTTAAAAAATTAAAGTTTAAAAATGGAGAATTTGAAAATTTGAAATTCAAAAATTGCGAATTTTAAAACTGAGTTTAAAAACTGAGAATTTAAAAATTAATAATTTAAAAATGAAGAATTTAGAAATTGAGAATTTAAAAATTAGGAATTTAAAAATTAGGAATTTAAAAATTAGGAATTTAAAAATTAGGAATTTAAAAATTAGGAATTTAAAAGCTGAGAATTTAAAAATTGGAAATTTAAAACTGGGGAATTTGAAAATTGGAAATTTAAAAATGGGGAATTGAAAAATTGAGAATTTAAAAATTAGGAATTTAAAAATTGAAAATTCAAATATATAAAATTTTTAAATTGCGAACTTAAAAATTGAGAATTTAAAAACTAAGAATTTGAAAACTGAGAATTTAAAAATTAGGGATTTGAAAATTAAAAATTTAATTATTGGGAATTCAAAATATGAGAATTCAACAATTAAAAATGAAAAAAATTGAGAATTTAAAAAATGAGTGTAAAAACTAAGAATTTAAAAATTAAGAATTCATCAATTTCGAATTTAAAAAAATATGAGAATCTTACAATTAAAAATTTGAAAATTGAGAATTTAAAAAATAAGAGTTTAAAAACTACGAATTTAAAAATTGGGAATCAAAACATTAGAAATATAAAACATGGGAATTTGAAAAATGAAAATTTGAAAATGAGGAATATGAAAATTCAAAATTTAAAAATTGCGAACCTAAGAATTGAGAATTTAAAAATTAAGAATTTGAAAAGTGATATTTTAAAAACTGTGAATTTGAAAATGAAGAATTAATAAATTGAGAATTTAAAAATAAGAATTTAACAGATGGGAATTTAAAAGTTGGTAGCTAAAAAATAAAAATTAAAAAATTAGAAATTCAAAAACTGAAAATTTCAAAATTAGGAATTTGAAAATACCAGTACGTTTTATAATTATCCTCATAAAATTTGCGATCTTTGACATAATTTAATTATTTATTAAAAAATTTTTCAAGTTTTAAATTGAAATTTTTGTAATTTAGAAATTTTAAAACCAAAATAGGTGATTTAAAAATTGTGAATTTAAAAATTAAGAATTTAAAAGATGAGAATTTGAAAATTGGGAATTTGAAAACTAAGCATTTAAAAAAAAAGTTTAAATTGCGAATTCAACAATCGAGGACTTAAAAATTAAGAATTTCAAAAAATGAGTTTAAAAACTAGGAATTTAAAAAATTAAAAATTAAAAAATTGAAAATTAAAAAATTGGAAGTTAAAAAATGAGAATTTAAATATTGGGAATTTTAACATTGGAAATTTGAAACCTGGGAATTTAAAAAATGAAAATTTATAAATAAGAAATTTAAAAATTGCGAACTTAAAAATTGAGAATTTTAAAATTAGGAATTTGAAAACTGAGAATTTAAAAATTGGAAATTCAAAAATAAAGAATTTATAAATTGAGAATTTAAAAATGAGAATTCAACAGTTGAAAATTCAAAAATTAGGATTAAAAAAAATGAGAATTTAAAAATTGGGAATTTAAAAATAGGAAATTTAAAAATTAGAAATTTAAAAATTGGTAGTTAAAAATGAGAATCAAAAAATTGAGAATTTAATTATTGGAAGTTTAAAAAAAGGGAATTTGAAACTTGGGAGTTACAAAATACGTATTTAAAAATTGGGAATTTAAATATTGGAAATTTGAAAACTTGATATTTAAAAAATGAAAATTTTAAACTTAGAAATCTGAAAAAACCAGCACGTTTTATAATTATTCTTTAAAAAATCCGCGATCTTTGACATAGTTTGATTATTAAATATATTAATTATTCAAGTTTTAAGTTGAAAATTTTGAAATTTACAAATTTTTAAACCAAAATTGGTGATTTAAAAATTTAAAAAATGAGAATTTAAAAATTAGGAATTCGATAACTGAGAATTTAAGGAATAAAAACTTGAAAATTGAGAATTTAAAAATTAAGAATTTAAAAACTGAGAATTTAAAAATTTGGAATTTAAAAATAAGGAATTTAAAAATTGGGTTTTTAAAAATGAGACTTCAACAATTGGGAATTTAAAAATTGAGAATTTAAAAAATGAGAGTTTAAAAATTGGGAATTCAAAAATTGTAGGTTTAAAAATTGGGAGTTAAAAAAGGAGAATTTAAAAATTGGAAATTTGAAAACTGATAATTTAAAAAATTGAAGTTTAAAAATTGAAAATTTGAAATTTAAAAGTTGCGAATTCGAAAATGAAGAGTTTAAAAACTGAGAATTTAAAAATTAAGAATTTAGAAATTGAGAATTTAAAAATTAGGAATTTAAGAACTGAGAATATAAAAATTATAAATTTATAAATGGGTAATTTAAAAATTGGAATTTTAAAAATGGAGAATTTAAAAATTGAGAATTTAAAAATTAGGAATTTAATTATTAGGAATTTAATCATTGAAAATTAAAAATTGTGAAACAAGAAATAAAATACCTTTAGACATGCCTTCGTTTGAATCAACACTATTCGTATCTTCGCTTCTGTGAGGAATTGAAATAGCAGCACTTTTGCTAGGAAGCGTTTTGGGAGGATGTTCTGGAGGAGGATGATGAATATCCGGATCCGACATTTTTCGCTTCAAGAATTTTAAAGCTTGGGCGTTATTCGATGTTTCTATACAAGCTACGCTTGTCTTCTTGGTTCTCGTAGAGACTCGTTGCAAACTGATAACAAAAAAAAGACAAGTTCAATCAGCAGAAACAACAATCAATATTTAATTATAAAAAAAAATAAATTCAGAATAAATCAAAACACTTTTAACATAGAAATGTTTAAAAGCGGAATAAAAAATAATTCTTTAGGTTAGAATTTTAAATTTTCACATTTAATTGTTAATTTAATACAAAAAATATGACTTGTTTACCATAAAAAATGAATTTCCAACAAAACAATCGAATTTTCGACCAAAAATAGTATTTTTTAACAAAATGGTCAAACTTTACAAAAGATAGTTAAATTTTTGAACAAACTGTTAAATTTTCAACCAAACGGTCGAATTGGCAATTGAAAAATAATCAACTCAAACAAGAATAGTAGCATTTGCAACTAAATAATAGAATTTTTCAGAAAACAGTTGAATTTTTAACCAAGAAAATAAAATTTCAATAAAAAAGGATGCATTTTTTGTCCAAATAGACAAATATTTAACAAAACAGTTTAATTTTCAACTAAAGAGATGAATTTTTAACGACAAAATAGGAATTTTCAACAAATAATGTAATAATAGATATTTAAACCAAAGAAAAATTAATTTTAAATAAAAAAAAGTAAAATTCAAACAAAAAGGACAACATTAATCAAAATAGTTGAATTCTTAACCAATAAAGATTAAGTTTTTACCAAAAAGTTGAATTTTTCCCAAACATATAAAACTTATATTAAAACAGACGAATTTTTAAAACAAAATCCAACTTTTACGGTAAAGTTCATTAGTTTCGGTTGAAAAGTCGAATATCAAATTTTTGTTTACGAATTCATCTTTCTTGGTTCAAATTTTTATTATTTGGTTAAAAATTGAATCATTTTGTTGAA
The DNA here is from genome assembly GCA_032357855.1 of Amphibolips quercusostensackenii. Lineage (NCBI taxonomy): Eukaryota > Metazoa > Arthropoda > Insecta > Hymenoptera > Cynipidae > Amphibolips > Amphibolips quercusostensackenii. The sequence goes on along the minus strand of JAUELO010000273.1, from coordinate 8,185,654 downwards.
AATTAAAAAATTTTGTTAAAAGTTCATACTTCTTGATTGAAAATTCAACTGTTTCGTTGAAAATTGATTTTTCTGGCTTAACAATTCAACAATTAAATTGAATTTTTGTTTCCTTCTTGACTGATTTTTTTTTATTGAAAACTAATTCACCGCTTTGAAATAAAAATTCAACTCCATGGTTGAAAGTTTAACTACTTTTATAAAAATTCAATTTTATGGATGAAGATTCATCATTTGAGTTAAAATTTTTGTTTGTTTGTTAAAAATTCTTTTTTTTATATTGAAAAATCATGCATTTTGTTAAAAATCCAATTGATTGGTTGTAAATTAAATTTTTGTTGAAAATGCATATTCTCCTGTTGAAAATTCATATTTTCGGGTTAAAAATTCATCTGCCTTATAGAAAATTTGTCTTTTCGTCCGTAGAAAATTCCTTTTTTTTGTTATAAATTATTTTTCCTCAATAAAAATTTATTTACACAATGTTTTGTTAAAAACTAATATTTTATAGTTTAAAATTTGACCTATTTAGTTGAAATTAGAAAAAAAATATACAGGATGGACTATTTTAATCTATTATGGAAAATAACTCAGAACTTTGGTTAGATATAGAAAAATGTTTCTGACAAAATTTGAAGCGGGCAGAAGGGATCAACTACTAGTAACAATAACCTTGACCTTGAGTTTGATTTTCAAGGTCATTTGAAGGTCAAAGTGATTTTTTAAAATGAGAACCCCTACTTTTGACCCCAGATTTGAAAAAAGCGGAAAATTTTACGTTCAAAATGAGATTTTTATGAAGGTCATGACAAGATTGAATAAAGGTCAAATTTGCCATTATGTTTAAATAATGGGTGTTAGCTCGGAATTGAGGTTGGGAACAGCAAAATGTTTTGGACAAAAGTTATCAGAGGCAGTGGTCTCACGTACTGGTACCAATTATCTTGACCTTTTGACCCTGAATTCGCTTTTCAAGGTTATTTTCAAGGTTATTTTCAAGGTTATTTGAAGGTTATTTATTGCAAATTCGACCTTCATCAGACCTTGCTATGACCTTCATAACATATAATTTTGAACGTAAAATTTCCCGCTCTTTTCAAATCTGGGGTCTATAGTAGGGGTTCCTATTTAAGAAAATCACTTTGACCTTCGAATGACCTTGAAAAATTTATTTCAAGGTCAAGGTCATCGGTTCCAGTAGTTGACCCCTCTGCTCCCTTTAACTTTTTTTTGAAACCTTTTTCTGTACCTAACCAAAGTTCTGAGTTACTTCCCATAATAAATTAAAACGGTCCACCCTGTATACTAAAAATTAATCAAATAAAATCTATACTAACATCACGCCCACTGTTAAAAATATTAAGTTGCAAATTTATGTAATTTGTTAAAAATTTGCTTTTTGTGGTTGAAAATGTAATTTTATAGTTGGAAATTCGTATTTTCTGGTTATATTCATGAACTAATTTTGCAAGCTTTTAAATTGAAATTTAAAAATACTGAGACTGAAATTGGCAATTTAATAACTGGAAATTTAAAAATTGCGAATTCAAATATTGGGATTTTTAAACTTGCAAATTTAAAAACTAAGAATTTAAAAGATTGTGACTTTAAAACTGAGAATTTAAAAATATTACTGTCTTTTATAATTATCCTTAAAAAATCGTCGATCTTTGATATACTTTGATCAGTAAATATATTAGTTTTTCAAGCTTTTATATTAAATTTTTTGGAATTCAGAAATTCCAATATCAAAATTGGTAATCTAAAAAATGGAAATTCAAAAATTCGGACTTTAAATTGGAAGTTTGAAACTGGAAATTAAAAATTGCGAATTGAAAAAATAATATTTTTAAAATTTAAAAATTGGGAATTTAATTACTGGGAGTTTGAAAATTTGGAATTCAAAAATTAAGAATTTAAAAAATTGGGAGTTTAAAAATTGAGAATTTTAATTGAGTATTTATAAATATCACAGCCTTTTATAATTACCCTTAAAAACCCTCGATTTTTGATGTACTTTTAATATTAAATATATTAATTTTTTAAGCTATTAGGTTAATTTTTTTTTTAATTTAGACATTTTAAGACCCACATTCGAAACTTAAAAATTGAGAATTTGAAAATTGGAAAATTAAAAATTGAGAATTTAAAAATATTAGTAACTTTTATGATTTTCTTGTTTAAAAATCAGCGATTTTTGTTATATTTTGATTATTAAATGCATGCATTAATTTTCCAAGCTTTTAAATCAAAATTTTTTGGAATTTAAAAATTCTAAGACTAAAATTGATAACTTAAAAAATAGAAATTAAAAAATTGGGAATTTAGAACTTGCGAATCGAGTTGCGAATTTAAAAACTGAGAACTTAAAAGATAAGGAATTTAAAATTTGAGAATTTTTAAAAATAGGAAATTTAAATTACTACAATTATCTTTAAAATATCCTCAATTTTATACATACTTTGATTATGAAATATATTAATTTTTTAAGCTTTTAAATTGAATTTGTTTTGAATTTAGAAATTATAAGACCAAAATTAGAAATTTAAAAAATGGAAATTTAAAAATTGAAAATTTGAAAAATGAGAATTTAAAAATTGGGAATTTAAGAATTAAGAATTTAAAAAAAGAGAATTTGAAAATTGAGAATTTGAAAATTAAGAATTTAAAAAATTTAGTGCCTTTTATGATTATAGTTGCAAAATCCTCGATCTTTGAAATATTTTGATGATTAAATATATTAATTTTTCAAGCTTTGAAATTGATTTTTTTTTTAATTTAGAAATTCTAAGACCCAAATTGGGAATTTGAAAATTGAGAATTTGAAAATTGGAAATTTAAAAATTGAGAATTTAAAAATATCAGTAACTTTTATGATTTTCTTGTTCAAAAATCCGCGATTTTTGTTATATTTTGATTATTAAATGCATGCATTAATTTTCAAAGCTTTTAATTAAATATTTTTTGGAATTTAAAAATTTTAAGACTGAAATTGGTAACTTAAAAATTAGAAATTAAAAAACTGGGAATTTAAATATTGGGAATTCAGAACTTGCGAATCGAGTTGCGAATTTAAAAACTAAGAACTTAAAGATAGGAAATTTAAAAATTGAGAACTTAAAAATAGTAAATTTAAATTATTATAATTATCCTCAAAAAATGCTTGATTTTTTATATACTTTGAATATGAAATATATTAATTTTTCAAGCTTTTAAATTGAATTTGTTTTGAATTTAGAAATTCTAAGACCAAAATTGGGAATTTCAAAAAAAGAAAATCTAAAATTGCAAATTTAAAAATTGAGAATTTAAAAATTAAGAATTTAAAAATATCATTAACTTTTATGATTTTCTTCTTTAAAAATCCTTAATTTGGATATATTTTGATAATTAAATGTATGTATTTATTTTCCATGCTTTTAAATTGAAATTGGTTGGAATTTAAAAATTCTAAAACTAACATTGGTATAATTTACAAATTGGACATTTACAAATTCGGAATTTAAATATTGGGAATTTAGAACTTGCAAATCGAGTTGCGAATTTGAAAATTGAAAACTCACAAACAGGACATTGAAAAATTAAGAATTAAAAAATAGGAAATTAAAAAATTTTTAATTTAAAAATATCAGTGCCTTTTATTATAATTATCCTTTTAAAATCCTCAATTTTTGATCTACTTTGAATATTAAATATAATAATTTTTTGAGCTTCTAAATTGAATTTGTTTTGAATTTAGAAATTCTAAGACCAAAATTAGGAATTTAAAAAATGGAAATTTAAAAATTGAAAATTTGAAAATTTAAGAATTAAGAATTTAAAAAAAGAGAATTTGAAAATTGAGAATTTGAAAATTGCGAGTAAAAAAAATTCAGTGACTTTTATAATTATCTTTAAAAAATCCTCGATCTTTGATATATTTTGATTATTAAATATATTAATTTTTCAAGCTTTGAAATTGATTTTGTTTTTTAATTTAGAAATTCTAAGACCAAATTTGGTCATTTGAAAATGGTGAATTTAAAAATTGAGAATTTAATAAATATCACTTTTATAATTATCTTTTTTTAAAAATCCGCGGTTTTTGATATATTTAGAGTATTAAATGTATTTATGTTTGAAAATAGAGAATTTAAAAATAGAGAATTTGAAAATTGAGAATTTAAAAAATTAGTGCCTTTTATAATCATCATTGAAAAATCCTCGATCTTTGATATATTTTGATAATTAAATATATTAGTTTTTCAAGCTTTTAAATTGAATTTGTTTTGAATTTAGAAATTCTAAGACTAAAATTGGTAATTTAAAAAATGGAAATTTAAAAATTAAAAATTTAAAAAATGGAAATTTAAAAATTGAGAATTTAAAAATTGAGAATTGAGATTTTAAAAATAGAGAACTTGAAAATTGAGAATTTAAAAAATCATCGCCTTCTAGAATTATCGTTGAAAAATCCTCGATCTTTGATATATTATTTTGATTATTAAATATATTAATTTTTCAAGCTTTGAAATTGATTTTTTTTTCAATTTAGAAATTCTACGACCAAATTTAATAATTTGAAAATTAAGAATTCGAAAATTGGAAATTTAAAAATTAAGAATTGAAAAATATCACTTTTATAATTATCTTTTTTTAAAAATCGACGGTTTTTGATATATTTTGAGTATTCAATGTATGTATTAATTTTCCAATCTCTTAAATTAAAATTCTTTAGACTTTAAAAATTCTAAGACTAATATTGGTAATTTAGGACTTGCGAATAGAATTGTGAATTTAAAAATTGAGAATTTAAAAAAAGAAAATTTAAAAATTGAGAAATTAAAAATATCAGTGACTTTTATGATTATCCTTTTCAAAAATCCGCGATCTTTGATGTAGTTTAATTATTAAATGTACTAATTTTGGAAGCTTTAAAATTGAAATTTTTTGAAATTTAAAAATTCTGAGACTATAATTGGTAGTTTTACAATGGGAAATTTTAAAATTGCGAATTTAAAAATATCAACACCTTTTATAATTATCCCTAAAAAATCCTCGATCTTTAAAATACTTTAATTATTAAATATATTAATTTTTAAAGCTTTAAAGTTGATTTTTTTTCGAAATTAGAAATTCTAAGACCAAAATTAGGAATTTAAAAATTTTAGTAACTCTTATGATTTTCTTTTTTATAAATCCGCAATTTTTATATATTTTGATTATTAAATTGATGTATTCATTTTTAAGCTTTTAAATTGAAATTTGTTGGTATTCAAGAATTCTAAGACTAAAATTGAAAATTTTTAAATTGCGAATTTAAATATTGGGAATTTAAAACTTGCGAATTTAAAATAGAAGAATTTAAAAGATTTGGACTTTAAAAATTGAGAATTTAAAAATATCAGTGCCTTTTATAATTATCCTTAAGAAAGCCTTGATTTTTGATATACTTTGATTATTAAATATATTCGTTTTTCAAGCTTTTATATTAAATTTTGTTGGAATTCAGAAATTCTACTACCAAAATTGGGGATTTAAAAAATGGAAATTTAAAAATTGCGAATCTAAATATTGGGAATCTAAAACTTGCGAATTTTAAAATTAATAATTTAAAAGATTTGGACTTTAAAAATTGAGAATTGAAAAATATTAGTGCCTTTTGTAATTATCCTCAAAAAATCCTCAATTTTTGATATACTTTGATTATTAAATATATTAATTTTTTAAGCTTTTAAATTGACTTTGTTTTGAATTCAAAAATTCTTAGACTAAAATTGGTCATTTGAAAATTGAGAATTAAAAAATTGTTAATTAAAAAAGTACCATTACATATTCTTTAAATTGAAGCGATTCCTATTTATGAGGGTTACCTTGAAGTATGAATCGGTGGCAGTTGAAAAACTTGCGCATCATAGGCGTCGTAATCAAACAAAGTATTGTGAAGACAATCTCTCGCATCTTCTTGCAACAACTTTGGTTTACTCAACAGTTTTTCATTTTCATTTTGATGCTTGCAGACTTTAGGAGGAAGTTTAATACGTGGTATAAAAGTTGAGTACGGAATCTTTTTGTTTGTTGAATAGAAACTGAGATTTATCCAGTGAGGCATGCTATAGTCATCAGGGACATTTATAGACTTGTCCTTATTGTGAAACTAAAAAGAAAAAAAATTATGTCTTGTTAGTTAAATAGTAATCAAATCAACTAATTATCAGATATATCACAGTCCGCATGACATAAACAAGGCGTCTACTCAAAACCCGAAAAAAAATTCCCTGTCAATTCCAGGTTTTTTTCACGTATCTAAAAATTTTTCTAGATATAATTTTTCATAGTACGAAGCCAAGTATTTCGCATTTTTAAAAATATTTGATTCAGAGCATGTACTGTATTGAATTCAATGTAAAATGCTTCAAATTCCTTACTTTTCGAATAAAAATATTACGTTCTCTACCAGATAGATAAACTTCTAACCAAATAGTTGAATTTTTAACTAAAAAATATCAATTTTCAACAAAATATTTCAATTTTGAACTGAAAAAAATTAATTCTCACCCAAAAATAAAAAAGTTAAATTTTCAGTAAAAAAAAATCATTTTCAATAACACAAAAACACGAATTTTTAATAAAATAGTTAAATTTTCGAACAAAGGTGGTAAAATTTCAACTAAAATAATAAATCTTCAACTGAAATAGTTGAATTTTCAATCAAAAATAAAAATTTTCAACTGAAATGGTGAATCTTTAACTAGCATAGCTGTATTTTTAACCAAAAAGGTGAATTTTCAAACTAGAAGATTAATTTCCTACAAAAAAGACGATTTTACAACAAATTACATGAATTTTCAACCAAATAGTTAAATTTCCAATTAAAGAGATTAAATATAAACCAAAAATGAAATAGTTAAATTTTTATTTAAAGAAACTAATTATCAAACAAAAAAAAAAGAATTTTCAAGAAAATAGTTGAATTTTCAACCAAAGTAATCAATTTCCAACTAAAATGATAATTATTCAACTGCAACAGTTGAATTTTCAGCCAAAAAGAACCAAGTTGTTTAATTCTTGAACAGAAATCATGATTATCCAACAAATTATGAAGTTTCGACCAAATAGTTGAAATCTCGACTGAAAAATATCAATAATGAACAAGGAAAAAAAGTATTTTCAACAAAATAGTTCCATTTTCAACTAAAGTGATGAATTTTTAACTAAAATAATGGGATATTCAACAGGAATAGTTAAATTTTCAGTTAAAAACTTAATTTTAAAGTAAAAAACACTAATTTTTCCAAAAAAAGTTGTAATTTAAAAACTGATTTTTTTAAACAAAAATAAATTTTCAACCGAGAAGATTAATCTTCTGCCAAAAAAAAGACGAATTTTAAACTTTTTAAACAAAATGGAATAGTTAAATTTTCAATTTAAAAAATTATTATCCAACAAAAAAAATGAATCTTCATGAAGATAGTTAAATTTTTTAACAAAAAAAAAAATGAATTTTCAATTAAAAAAATGAATCTTTAACAAGAAAAATTAATTTTTAACAAAATATTTTAACTTTCATCCAGTAGTTGAATTTTCATAAAAAAATATGAATTTTCAACGAAAATTGTTCTGGTTGATACTTCAAACATAAAAGATTTTAATTTTTAATAAAAATACCTTAAAAAGATAAATTCTCAAGCAAAAATTGAATAGTTCAATTTTTAGCTTAAAAATTAATGTTCTACCAAAGAGAAAAATTTTTAATTAAAATGATGGAAGATTTAATTAAAAAAGAAACATTTTCAATTTTTAAAAAATTCAACAACAAAAAACAACAAACTTTTCAAATAAAATAGTTACATTTTCAAACAAAATAATAAATTTTCAAATAAGATGATGAATCTTTAACTATAATAGTTCAATTTTTAAACCAAAAAGATGACTTTTTAATCAAGAAGATTAATTTCTACCAAAAAATACGAATTTTCAACTAAAGAAGATAATTCTTCAACTAAAAATTGGATGATTAAATTTTTAGTTAAAAAAAAGGAATGTTCAACCAAATAGGTGAATTTTCAACTAAAATGATAGAATATTCAACTGGAATAGTTACT
>JAUELO010000273.1:8146983-8158902 GCA_032357855.1 Amphibolips quercusostensackenii | reverse complement strand
CACCGTTTTTTATTTGAAATTAAAACCTTTTTTGTGGAAATGTTTTGTAATGAACATTTAATTCCTTGGTTGAAAGTAAGACTATTTTGTTACAAATTAATCTTTTTGGTTGAAGATTAATAATTTTAACCGAAATTTATATTTGCGGTTAAAAAATAAGCTATTTGGTTGAAAATTCTTATTTTCTTTGGCTGAAAATTAATTTTTTTACGGAAAGATGAAGTATTCCAGTTAAAAGTTCAACTATTTTGTTGAAAATTTATTTTTTTTTATTAAAAGTCAATTTTTTTATCTAAAAATTCAATTATTTCCGTTGAATAGTCCATCATTTTAGTTAAAATTGTATCTTTTTCTTTGAGAATTAAATTTCTTGGCTAAAAATGTTACTATTTAGTTTTTGTTTGAAAATTAATCTTATGTTGGAAATTCATCATTTTTATTTAAAATTCTACTATTCCGGTTAAAGATTCATTATTTTAATTCAAAGTTCATCACTTTGATTGAACATGTAACTATTTTTGTTATTTTTGTTATGAAAATGTAATTAACTATTTTAATTTAATATTTCATAATTTAAGTTGAAAATTCATTTCTTTGGTTAAAGATTAATTTTTTCAATTGAGAATTTAACTATTTGATGTTTGATTAACATTTTCTCTTCTTTAGTTGAAAATTCATGTATTTTGTTAAAGATTCCGTTTTTTTCGTAGAAATTAATCTTTTTGGTTGATAATTCATATATTTCAGTTAAAGATTCATCATTTTAGTTGAAAATTTATCTTTTTGCTTCAAAATTATTATTTTTTCAACTACAAATTTCATTATTCTATTTTTTGTTGAAAATTCAAATTTTAGTTGAAAATTCAACTATTTGGTTAAAAAATTTTCCTTTTTAGTTGAAAATTCATGTATTTGGTTGGAAATTCCACAACCAAAGAAGATAATTTTCAGACAGACAGTTACATTTTCAGCCAACCGCAAAAAAATTATAATTATCGCTAAAAACTCGCCAAACCCAATTTTTCACTTATGGGGGAAACGATTTCAAATTATTTAGAAGATTTCAAGGATTTTAAAAAGGGTATAGTAAACCTGATTTCTAAGGTTTCAAAACATTTCAAAGATTTAAAACGATTTCATAAAGATATCGAACATTTCACAAAGATTTTAAAGCTTTCAACAGATTTCAAGGATTTTAAAGATTCAAAAAACACTAGATTCGAAAGATTTTACAAACATTTTTCAAAGATTTCGAACATTTTATTAAGATTTCCAAGATCTCAAATATTGGAAAAAGGCATGTATACCAAATTTCAAAAATTTCACAAATATTTTAAATTTGTCAAAAGATTTAAAGTATTTTAAAGAGTTTAAAAAGTGTATAGTAAACCAGCTTTCTAAAATTTTAAAATATTTTAAAAATTTGAAACGATTTCAAAACATTTTAGAAGATTTAAAAAGATTTTACAAATATTGCAAATAATTCAATGATTCCAACGAATCGGAAGATTTCACAAACAAAGATTTAAGAAAGATTTCACAAATATTTTGAAAGATTTCACAAAGTTTTCAAAGATTTCGAGGATTTCAAAGATCAAAAAAGAGGCATATACACTAGATTTTAAAGATTTCACAAAAATTCCCCTAAGATTCCGAACACTTCATCAAGATTTCGAGATTTTCAAATATTGAAAAAAGCATGTATACCAGATTGAACAAAATTCCCAAAGATTTTAAATATTTCAAAAGATTTTAAAGATTTTATAAAGGGTATAGTATACCAGATTTTTAAGATTTAAAAATATTTCAAAGGTTTCAAACGATTTCAAAACATTTTAGTGGATTTCAAAAGATTTTCCAAAGATTTCAAATATTTTAGTGATTTCAAATAAATATCAAAGATTTCAGAAAGATTTTACAAATATTTCAAAGATTTCACTAGATTTAAAAGATTTTAAAAAATTTCAACATATTTTAGAAGATTTCAAGAGATTTCACAAAGATTTTTAATATTTAAATAATATGAAACGAATACAAAAAATTTCAACAAGATTTTACAAATATTTTAAAGAATTCACAAGGATTAAAAAAACCACAAGAATTGTAATGATTTTTTAAACGGTATACTACACCAGATTTCAAAGGTTTCAAAAAAACTTCAAAGATCTTAAATGATTTCAAAAGGTTTCTGCAAGAGCAGATTTAATAACATTTTAATGATTTCAAACGAACACAAAAGATTTCACAGTCAATGATTTCATAAAGATTTCAAATATTTTAATGGTTTAAAATAAATATAAAAGATTTCAGAAAGATTTTACAAATATTTCAAAGATTGCATAAAAATTTCATAAATATTTCAAAGGAAAACAAGAATTAAAAAGATTTAAAAACGGTGCAGTGCACCACATTTAAAAGATTTTAAAAAATTTCAACATATTTTAGAAGATTTCAAGAGATTTCACAAAGATTTTTAATATTGTAATGATATAAAATGAATACAAAAGATTTCAACAAGATTTTACAAATATTTTAAAGAATTCACAAGGATTCAAAAAACCACAAGAATTCCAACGATTTTTTAAACGGTATACTACACCAGATTTCAAATGTTTAAAAAAAATAAATATAAATATAAATATAAAAGATTTCAGAAAGATTTTACAAATATTTCAAAGATTTCATAAAAATTTCATAAAAATTTCATATAGATTTCAAATAAATATAAGAATTAAAAAGATTTAAAAAGGCTACAATACAAAAGATTTCAAAAGATTTCAAGAATTTCGAAATTTTCTGCAAGGGTTTAGTACACCAGATTTCAAAGATTTTAAAACATTTAAGAGACTTTAAACTATTTTAAAAGGTTTCAACAAATTGGAGAAGATTTCAATGACCTCAATCGAACACAAAAGATTTCGCAAACAATGATTTCATTAAGATATAAAATATTCCTGCGAGTTTAAACGAATACAAAAGATTTCATATATATTTCAAAGAATTTATAAGAATTAAAAAAAAAGAATTTCAAATATTTCAAAAACGGTACACGACACCAGATTTTAAAGATTTAAAATGATTTCTAAAGGTTTCAACAAGAGAAGATTTCAACAAGAGAAGATTTCAAAACATTTCAATGATTTCAATCGAACACAAAAGATTTTGCAAATCAAAGATTTCGTAAAGATTTAAAAAAAAATTTAAAGGTTTTAAAAGATCTCACAAAGACGACTTATGTCCGCAAAAAATTGAGAATTAGTTTATTTATGGTTTTGCTTTTTTTAGAAATTGTTCGCCAAGAAATAATGAAATGGCTCATTTTATACATGTGTAACAAACGGTTATTTCATTATTTGATTTGAAAGAAGGAGACCTAGAAAATTTTAATTCAGGGTGGCGACTTGACCGGGAAACCAGGAAAGACCGGGAAATGACCGAGAATCATATTGACTGGGGAAAAACTGGGAAATGACCAGGAATTTAATTGAAAAACCGGGAATTTACTTCTGATCGCAGTAAAATTCAAGTTTTTATTATTTAAATAATTTTTGTCAGCTTAGAAAAGTGATTTCTACTTTATCTACAGTCGTAGGGCATATAAGTGTGTTTATTAGGTTACAGATTTATTTATATAAAAATTCAACTACTTGGTTAAAAGTTAATTTCATTTATTAAAAATCAATTTTTGTTGTTGTAGATTCATAATTTTAATTGAAAATTCATTTCTGGTTCAAAATGTTACTAATTCTTTGTTGAAAATCAATTTTTTTTAGCTAAAAATTTAATTATTCCAGTAGAAAATTTAACTATTTTTATAAAAATACCTTTTTTGTGAAAAATTAGATTTTCAAGAGAAAATTAAACTATTCTATTTTTGGTTAAAAATGTACTTTCTCCCTCTTTTTCCAGTTGTTATTTTTGTCTCCGATGAGCCGAAAAGTGAGGTAGTTTGGAAGTCTGTTTTTTAATTGTAAATATTTTTCATGCTATTTTAGCATAACAAATTTTTTTCATAAGAAAATAGATTTCTGTTCGATCTTAAATTAAAAATTTATTTTTTTTAAAATGAAATTTCAATTGTTTGACTGAACATTAACATTTTCTACTTAAAAATTCAACCATTTGTTTGTAAATCTATTTACTTTGTAGAAAATTCTTCTTTTTCATAGAAAATTAATCTTCTTGGTTAAAAATTCATCCTTTTGGTTGGCCATTGATTTTTTTCACTTTAAATTTATTTATTTAAGTTTTGGTTGACAATTTATCTTTTTTTCAGTAAAAATTAATAGTTGTTAATTTGAAAATTTAACTATTTCAGTTGAAGATTTATAGTTTTTGTTGAAAACTCATGTTTTTGGTTTAAAATTCAACTATTTTAGTTGAAGATTCATCATTTTGAATAATAATTGATGTCAGATTAAAAATTCATTTTATTGACTAAAAATTAACTGTTCCATTTTTGGTTGAAAGTTGATTTTTTTCTTCAGTTCAAAATCCAACTGTCTAGTTAAAATTTTGTCTTATTTAATTAGAAATTCAACTATTTCGATAAAAAATGCATGTTTTTTTTTGTTGAAAAATTGTTTTTTTTTGGTAGAAAATTAATCTTGTTAGTTTAAAATTCAAGTATTTGTCTCGAAATTTAGTTATTTGGAACATTCTCGCTCTGTTGTGTTAAAGGGTGTTTAAAATGAACATAATAAATTAAAATAATTGTTAGAGTTTTGTTGCAAATATGAATATTTTACATTGAATGGACCGAGAGAACTGAAAAATTTTACGAGTAAAAACCAGGGAATGACCGGGAATTTAGAATCGTCCACCAAATGGCCACCCTGTAGATTTCAATAATTTGAAGGCATTTTCAGGAGCTTTTAATTTGAAGTATTTAAGGGAATTTCAAAAGATTCCAAGGAATTTTAAAAATAATTTTATTAATTCGAGGTGATTTTAAAGTGTTTAAAATATTGTAGGATAAAGAACTTGATAGAATTTCCGAAGATATGGAACGACTTTACAGGACGTATGAGGCTTTAAATTTTTAAAAAGATTTCACGTTATTTTATAAGATTTTCAAGGATTTCTATGCTTTTAAGGGATTTAAAATGTATTTTGGATTTAAATTATTTTATTTATTTATTTTAAATTTTTTATTATTTTAATTATTTTGGATGTATTTGGATTTTAATGTATTTTAAAACATTTTCTAGGATTTCGAAAAATATCATCATAGTATTTCACATGATTTTATAATATTTTAGTCGATTTTAAAGAATTTATTCACGAGAAGTGACGTATTTTGTAGGGTTTGGAAGATTAAAAGAGATTTTCGAATCCGCCCTGAATTCTTGTTAATTTATCATGAATTCTTTGGAATTCTCTTGAATTTTATTAACTCTCTTAAATTTCATAAATTCACTTGCTTTTTTTAATTTACTTGAATTCTTCGAAATTTATTCTACTTAATTCAGTAGATTAATTTTTTTTTTTAAATTTTAATTTAATTGATCCTGAGGATCAGTTGATAAAATAATCAAAGGATTTAAAATATTTTAGGTTATTTTAAAAAATTACAAAGACATTTTTAATTAATTTAAGTAATTTAATGGGATTTAAAAGGATTTGAAACATTTTAGGGTATTATAAAAAATTCTAAGGCATATCGAAGGCATATGATCACTTTGAAAAGTTTCAAAGGATTTCAAGAGATATCAAAAGATTCAAAATGTTTTAGAGAATTATAAAAGATTCCTTGAAATTTTTTTATCTATTTCAATAGTTTAATGTCATTTTAAAGACTTGAATATTTTAAGGTATTTTAATAGATTCAAAGGCATTTTAAAGAAATTTCAACAATTTCAAGGGATTTAGGGTTTTAATAATTTTAAGGGATTCAAAAAAATTTTAATGAATTAGAAAATTTTTAAATAAAAAATTCTCTGGATTTCCGTAAAATTGGAATAAATTTAGAGGAATTTAACGTCAACGAGAAGAATTCCATGAAATCTTCTTAATTCCTTGAATTCTCTGAATTTATAGAATTTCTTGAATTCCTTCAATTCTTCTCAATTCCTCTGAATTTTTTGAATTTTTTCATTTCCTTAGAATTCATGGAGTTTTTAATATTCTGGAAATTCCATGAATTTAAGGAATTCAAAGAATTTAGATAAATCCAGATATATCTGAGAATTCAGAGAATTAAGGATACGTCAAGGAAGTTAAAAAAATTTAAAAGGATTTGAAAGAGTTTGAAAACGTTTCATGAAATTCAAAAGAACAAAAAATCATTAGAAACTGAAATTTTTTAGGTAGATTTTTTATTTTCCAAGACCTTTACTGTGGATCTTTTTGTCTTGAAATATTAACAATGTAAGTGTGAATTTTTTTTCTTGGTTCGAAATTCGGATTTCTCGTTTCAAATTTTATCTCTTTTGGTAAACAAATCTTTTTTTTGCAAATTCAACTTTTTTGTTGATTATTTATGGTACCTTAATAATATTGTTAATAATTTAATAATAATAATCAGTGGAACAAAGGTTTTGAGCACTTTGAAATACAAAATTTAATGTTTTCCGTTTAAGAATTATAACATAGAATCCAAGTAGTCGACGTTAGTTAAAAGATTTTTCTACTACAATTTAAAAAAAAGATAACTTTATTATTACATTCGCTTTCGTATAGATTTTAAAAATTAGAAAGCTTCAAGTAAACAAATTTTAGTAATAATTTTCAGAGGACAAAGAGATTCTCTTTAGTTTTAATCGAGCGGAAATCTAAAAAAATCTTTTTTTTCTCTAATATTTCAATTGACAAGCCTGGAAATGATTTGAAAAGTTTCTTTGAAACTTTTTAAAATAAAAAGTTTTTAAAGTTATTTTAACGTTTAAGGTATAATTTAGATTTTTGAATAAACTATTTTAAATTTTTCAAAAGAAATAATAAATTAAACATTTCAGCACCCAAAATATGTCTATCCGTATTCAAATATGATTTTAATTTAATAAATGGAAACTTTTGTACATTTGCAGATATTATGAATTGAGAAAATATATTTTTACTTTACAGTTGATGTTTGTATGTAGAAACTGAAAATATAATCTGTTTTTGGAAAAAATTAGAATTTTGTTATGTCTTTAATTTGAACTAAAAATTTAAGTATACGAGACAAAATTTAAAAACCATAAGTTTTATCTTTAAAATTTTACTGTCAATCTTTTTTCATAACCAGGGAAAAATTCCATGGAATTTACATGTTTTTTCCAGGTATAATTTTTATAGTACGGAGCCATTAAAATATTTCGCTTTTTTTTAAACAGTAGACTCGGAATATGCATACAATTTCTCGAGTTTATTATAAATATATTTTTTTTTCACTTTCTAAAGTCCATGAATTTGAATAATAATTCAAACAAATTTTTATATCATCTTCTTATGCTTAAATTTCAGTGCATATTCAGGTAAAATTAATGTAGTTACTATATTAAATTCAAGTTAAAACGCTTTAGGTTGCTAAGTTTTCAATAAAAATATTGCATTTTAAACAAGATAGATCAATTTTTAACTGAATAGCTGAATTTTTGACTAAAAAGATTAATTTTGTGAAAAAAAAGACGATTTTTTAACAAAATATGTGAATTCTCAAGTAGATGGTTGAATTTTTAATTTAAAAAAATTAATTTTGAACCAAATAGTTGAATTTTGAACCAAAAGAAGATGAAATTTCAACAAAGGAGTTAAACTTTTAACTAAGCATATTTCGAAAAAAAAGATTTTTAAGAATTTAAAAAAAACTAGTTTCAAGAGATAATTTTTTAAGATTTCAAAAGGTTTCGAAAATGAATCTGAAAAATATGGCGGTATTCTTTGTAATTTTTGTAGGATTTCACAAATTTTGTAGGAAAACTTCGAATAATTTTAGAATATAATTATCAGTTTTTTAAAAATTAAAAAAATTAAATTTAGAACTAAGAAAAAAATTAAAAACAAAATGCAGATTTTGAAAAATCCAAAAAAGTAGAAGCTTTTTAAGAATTTTGAAACTTTTCAAGAGAATGTTATTTTAGTGTTTTTTAATAGAAAATATTGGTATTTTTAATTAAAAATTATCAGACTTGAATCCAATTATTCTTGTGTAATATAATCAAATTTAAAACCTTGAAAAAATGGCACTGCACTATTTTTTATCTCTGAAGTGAGTCCAAGGTCTGATTTTTTTTTTTAATTTATGCTAATATTGACACTATTATGCCTGTCATAAAATAATAATTTAATTGATCCTCAGGATCAGTTGATATAATAATCAAAGGATTTAAAATGTTTTAGTTATTTTTGGTAATTGGATACCTATTATTAAATTTACCAATTTCCTGTACTTTCTTACAGGAGAACTTAAAAGATGTCGAAGAAAAGCGTTTGGTTACCGGCTCAAAATACCTCGCTCTCCTCGGCCTTGATGGAAAAACAAACACGACGCCTCTGATTCCAAAATCGCAGAATGTCACTGTGGTGTCCTTGCTCAGGCCTGGAAACGAGCAGAATATTTATGGCTTTGTTAAAAATATTTCTCATTTTCTGCCAAACAACAGTATTCTCGTTTACAGCATTGGATTAAACGATGATGCTCTGCAAGCTGCGCGCTCAGTTTGCAACTCTAGTAAATGCAATGTGATACAGTTTGATTTGAGTCCTTTTCCTGCTCACGCCGAGGACGATAGACTGCACGTATATAGACCTCTAGTGATTCAGGTAACTATCCTTAATTTTAAAACCTAACATTTTAAATTTAAATCTTAAATTTTATAATTATTCTGTTATTATAAATTCAAATTTTGCATAGGATCTAATCTAAATCATAGGATCATTGCACCTAATCCATTTCAAATCTAGCAGATTCTATTTTTTGAAGTCACAAAATCTCTAGGGGATCTTGATCAGAAATTCAGGATATTATCTCAACTCTTAGCCCCTCGAACCTCTAATTTTTACTACCCCTGATACAATTTAACTTAAGGCGCGTTATTTATAAAATAGGGATGCTACACTGTATTAATTTCAAAATTCACTAACTTTCCCTTACTTCCCTGACCAATTTTTCGTTTTTTTTACCATCATAAATTTATCTTTTAGGTTAAATTTTCGACCAAAGAAATTAATGTTCAGTTAAAAAGATAAATTTTCAACCAATAAGATAATTTTCTGCCAAAAAATATGCATTTTTAACAAAATACGTGGATTTTCAACTTAAAAGTATAAATTTTCAACCGAAAAGTAAATAGCCATATTTACAGTTGAAAAATGAATTTTTAACCATAAGAAACGAATTTTAAACAAATTAGTCGATTTTTCAACCAAGGAAGTGACTTGTCAACCAGAAAGATGAATTTTTCACCAAGAAGATTATTCTACCACAAAAGACGAATTTTTAATCAGATAGTTGAATTTTTAACTAAAGAAGATAAATTTTTAGTTAAAAAAATTAATTTTGACTAAAAAAAAGTTTCATCAACAAAATAGTGATATTTTTAATCAAAGAAATGACTTTTCAACTATAATTATGAATCTTCGATAAAAAAATGAATTTTGAACTAAATAATTCAATTTTCAATAAAATAATTATATTTTTAACCAAGAAAATGAATTTTCGACTATAATGATGAATCTTTAATTAAAAACAATTAATTTTGAATCAATAAATTTTTGACCCAAAAGACGTATTTCCAACCATAAATATTAATTTTCAACTGAAAAAGATAAATTTAAACCAAAAATAGAATATTTATATTTTTAGTTAAGAAAAATAATTCGTAATAAACAAAAAAATTTTCAACAAAATATTGAAATTTTAAACCAAGTAAATTAATTGTCAAACAAAAAGATGAATTTTTCACCAAGAAGATTAATCTACCACAAAAGACGAATTTTCAACAAAATACATGAATTTTTAGCCAGATAGTTGAATTTTCAACTCAAGAAGATAAATTATTAGTTAGAAAAATTAATTTTAACTAAAGAAAAAGAATTTTTAACAAAATAGTTATATTTTTAACCAAAGAAATGATTTTTCTACTAAAATTATAAATCTTTAATAAAAAAATGAATTTTAAACTAAATAGTGGAATCTTTGATAAAAAAAAATGAATTTTCAACCATAAAATTTTATATTCTACCAAAAAGATGAATTTTCAACAAAATAAATGAATTTTCAACTAAAAAAGAATGATTGTTAACTGAAAATGTAATTGATATATTTACAGTTAAAAAAAGGAATTTCAACCATAAAAAAACGATTTTTCAACAAAATAATTTCATTTTCAAATAACGAAATTAATTGTCAACCGAAAAGATGAATTTTTTACCAAGAAAATTAATATTTTACCACAAAAAACAAATTTTTAACAAAATTTATGCATTTTGAATCAAATATTTGAATTTTTTACAAAAAAGATGGATTTTCACCAAAATAGTTATATTTTTAACCAAAGAAATTACTATTTAACTGTTATTATAAATCTTAAATAAAAAAATGAATTTTGAACTAAATAGTTGAATCTTTGACAAAAAATATGAATTTTTACCCATAAAAATTTATTTTCTACCAAGAAGATGAAATTTTAACAAAGGGCATGAATTTTTAACTAAAAAAAGATCAATTTTCTACTTAAAATGAATTGCTATATTCACAGCTTAAAAAAATAAATTTTCAACCATAAAAAATGAATTTTTACAAAAATAATTAAATTTTCAAACAACGAAATTAATTGTCAACCAAGAAGATAAAATTTTTACCAAGAATATTAATAATTTATCACAAAAAACGAATTTTCCACAAAATGCATGCATTTTGAAGCAAATATTTGAATTTTTGTCCTAAAAATGAATTTTCAACAAAATAGTTGTATTTTTAACAAAAGAAATGATTTTTAACTAAAATTATAAATCTTTAATAAAAAAATTAATTTTGAACTAAATAGTTGAATCTATAACCAAAAAATGTATTTTCAACCATAAAAATTAATTTTCTACCAAAAAGACGAATTTCTAACATAAATAGACGAAAAAAGATCAATTTTCAACTGAAAATGAAAATTGCTGTATTTACAGTTAAAAAAGGAATTTCAACCACGAAAAAAAACAAATTTTCAACAAAATAATTAAATTTTCAAATAACGAAATTAATTGGCAACCAAAAAGATGAATATTTCACCGAGAAGATTAATATTTTACCACAAAAAACGAATTTTTAATAAAATAATAGCATTTTTAATCAAATATGTGAATTTTTGACACAAAAAGGTCGATTTTTATTAAAATAGTTATATTTTTAACCAAAGAAATGATTATTTAACTTTTATCATGAATCTTAAATAAAAAAATGAATTTTGAACTAAATAGTTAAATCTTTGACAAAAAATATGAATTTTTACCCATAAAAATTTATTTTTTACCAAGAAGATGAAATTTTAACAAAGTGCATGAATTTTCAACTAAAAAAAGATCAATTTTCAACTTAAAATGAATTGCTATATTCACAGCTTAAAAAAATAAATTTTCAACCATAAAAAATGAATTTTTAAAAAAATAATTAAATTTTTAAATAAAAAAATTAAATGTCAACCAAGAAAACGAATTTTTTACCAGAAAGATTCATATTTTACAAGGAAAAACATATTTTCAATAAAATGCATGCATTTTGAACCAAATAATTAAATTTTTGTCCAAAAAATGAATTTTCAACAAAATAGTTGTATTTTTGACAAAAGAAATGATTTTTAACTAAAATTATGAATCTTCAATAAAAAAATAAATTTTAAACTAAATAGTTGAATCTATCACCAAAAAATGTATTTTTAACCATAAAAATAAATTTTCTACCAAAAAGACGAATTTTTAACAAAATAGACGAAAAAAAAATTTTTTAAC